>CATIWF010087216.1:0-27629 GCA_949630135.1 Balakata baccata
AAAAGATCTTACATCACACTAGTATAGATCCAACTAAGTAGAAAATATTGTACTAACCGACAAAACTTGTAACACAAAAGGCTTCACACTACACCTGTGTAGACCCAATCAGGTCCAACTTATTACATATGTAAAAAACAAAGAGCTCCAAAACCTGTAACACAAAAGATCTTACATCACACTAGTATAGATCCAACTAAGTAGAAAATATTGTACTAACCGACAAAACTTGTAACACAAAAGGCTTCACACTACACCTGTGTAGACCCAATCAGGTAGAAAATGTTGTAGTAACCGACAAAACTTGTAATATAAAATGTTTCACACCACATCAATGTAGACCCAATTAGGTAGGAAAAGATGACGTACAATTTGAGGAGAGTCAAGCAAGACATACCAACAACAAATGTCACATGACAAGGATGACTCAAGAAATTACACAATCTGATCTTAAGGGCAGAAAAACAAAATGGATTACTCATGGTGACCCAACTATGATAAAGAGATGCTCACTGATACATAATTCTCATATCAATTTCCAAGTAGAGTTTCACTGGAACTCATGGCTTCGATACCATGTAAGAAACAAGAATAGAAAGAAATCGATAATTTCATTGATAGTAAAAAACTCTATATATACAACCCTATGAATATAAAATAGGAAACAAGTATATGAAGAATAGAAAACAATACAAATTAGGAAAAAAAATCTCTATCTATACATAATTACATCAATCAAGCTAATTAAGAATATTATTCAAATATCTCACAACACAAATGATTTTCTATTTCCAACAAAAAAGGAGGTGCAGGTTATCCTTTATTTCATAAAAATGTAATGTAACCTTGTTCTCTGTGAAGCACAAGTTTATGTTTTAAGTTCTGTCCCTTTATTTTCATGGAACTAATTACACTTTCAAATATCAAAATAAATAGAAACTGCAAAACAAAGAAACAATAACGGTATGCAGGGAAGATCAACACCTAAAACTTCAAGGAGCACAACATGCCAATTTCCTTATCTATAATGATAAGATCCCATAATGAAAAAAGAAATATATGGCAATGCTTCAATTGACCTGCTGTTTTTTTTCTGACAAGATACACACAGATATAGAAGAGCTACAATGATGAAACTGAATAGTTCTAAAAAACCACCGATGGCTCCCTTCTAGGCCATCTTCAGTTTCACATCCAAATGAAAGTTCAGGAATTAAAAAGGAAAAAGTTATATGAGTGCATTTACAGGTTTTTGAGATTCAGAAATTTCACCTCTTCCAAGCTTGAGAATAACTTCAAGAACATGTGATTCTTAAATCAGTAAAATGATATACAATTTTTTATAGATTCTCAAGTACAATAGAAAAGTTATGCCCCTGAACACCTTTAATGTCACATCTTTGTAGATTTGACAGTATTAAGGGAACCATTTAATCTCCTGCATACCATTGAAGTCTACAATAACAGGGTCCAGAGGAACAGATTCTGAAAATAGCTTGCAATCCAGTATGATCTTGATAAATTGACTCTAAACTAAGATTCTTAGGGTACTCTTCAACCTTGGAAACAAATAATTTCAACATATCAGAACCCAAACTTATATAGATTCAGATGTATAACACTCCAAACGGCTCCTCTTTTAAACAACTTTCTTGCACCAAGAACCCTCACGCTTCTGCTTCCAAATGCCAAAGTCATGTTCCAGGAAGTACTGCTACTAACTAGTGCAATCACTTTGACCAACTAATTCGCAGTGACCACAATGGTTGATTGTTTGAGATTCAAAACAAGGCACTTAACCAAGCCAGAGAGATACCATAAAGCAGATACAGCATCTTAAAGGGCACTAATGGTCACTCCTAAACAAGCTTCTTGCACCAATGGAGAATTCTAAACACTTGACCTTTAATAATATCCTTGTATGTTTGTTTCCTTCTTTTAATATCTTCAAGATCTAGGGTTCTATATGCAAGTGCAAGTAAGTACATTGCTGGATGGAGTCTCCTGCAATTACATATACGACAAAAAGAGACATGTTCAGAGTTACCAAGAATTCCAATATTCACGTGAAACACAAACAACATGCCAAACAATGTAGTAGTGAAACCTTATAACTTAATAAGGGTCAATCATGCAACATAAGCCAGAAACTATAAGAATTTTGAGAGGTCAAATTTTGATGAAGACTAATTGTCAAACTTACTTGTCATATTGTTCACTTCCATTAAATCCATCCCAATGCCTTTGAGATGGGACTGTTCGACCTTTCTTATCTCTACCAAATGTTTCAACATACCAACCACCTATATCATGCGTGTCACAACGAGGCTCAAACAGCCAAAATCTGTAGCAATTAAACAACAACAGAAATTAGCAGCATAAAGGGGAAAGGGGAAAAAATGAAGAAAAAGAAAAAGGAAAATGAAAGGAAGTAGAATGATTTCACATGATTAGCATAAGAGATCTCATAAATCACAGCAATAACATTGACAGCATATTGACATTGCCTTCAACTTGTGAATGCAACAAGAAGAAGGAATTCTCAACAGGATATGTCACAATCAATGCACAGCGTGTACTATTCAAATGTCAACTAAACGCATGATCAGTCCTCTTCTTATCAATAAAACCAGCCAGCATGGCAGATAATTGAAATAATGCGCAAAAAAACTCATGTTGATGTTAATACAAATGCTTCGAAGCTTCTGCCAATAAGTATTGGTATTAACAACACCTTCAATTCGAAGCCAAACAGCTGACTATGAGGAAAGATAGTCAACAGACAGTTAATATGGTCAGTCAACAACATGCCATTGAAGGGGGAAAAAACCTTATATTTAGGAAAACATACCATAGAAAAGTCAATATGCACACACACCCCCCTAAAAAAGGCAGAAAAATTCAACTCAGCCAATTGAAAACCAATGGAGTGAGGTTTATAGTGTTGCAACTGAATACTTTGAACTTGTACTGCTTACCTGCTTGGTGGTAATCGAGCTCTACTGCACCTACATTCACAAACAGAAACTTTATCTCCCACTGGATACCAATGCATATGCTTTACCTGAAATGGTTTGAATCACAATCATTAATGAAGACTGTACATCATTTAAGGCACACTCAATTACATTCATGAATGGATATTGATATGTAACCATAATGAATTACACCCTCAACTATATAATCTTCTCTATTCCAAATAATCACCTTTTGAAATTTAAAGAAATTAATGGTAAATCATCCTAGAATAAAAGGAATTATAGTACACCATAGAAGATTACACCTAAAGCTTATTTAAATGTCATCAAAGAAAGAAAATTATCAAAAAAGGAACGGAGGCAAGAGTACCTGCAAAGAAGATTAAGGGAAAAGCAAAGACTGCAGTTTGCACATGGATTTTAGTAAAGACACTGAAGAGTATAAACAATTCTAAGAACTACTCTTTGAGTTATTAATTTTCTATAAAATTAGCGTAATCAGAATGTGAAAGATAAGTAAGAAAGTAACAGCAATAACTGTTCATCTTCATTGCAAACTAAGAAGAAACTCTCCATGCAAGCCCAAAAGTAGATATGCCAACATTCAGTTCTGTTCAGTAGCATATTCAATTCAGTTCACAAAGTACGCAATACTTAAATGCATATTAACATGGATTATCAAGCTGAATAAAACAAATTGAAGCTCAAGTTGTATCTTAAGAATCATAGAACCAAAAAAGAAGTCAGACAAGACAGGACCAATACAAACCAGCAGTGTTCTATGTTTCATTATGACATGGGTTTTTGTACCGGTCCTATCATAGATAAAGCATGAACCCTCTTCCGGACTGGTCCCCAAACCCATTATAGTTCCCAATGGAACCTTATGTGCGGCTGCACCATCCAAAACTGTATTCTGAGAGAACTCCCTTCTGATATGTGGGGAGTTATTTTCTGAATTAAGGAAAACCTGTATTTGATCTTCATCATTTTCATTCATTGTTCCATTATATTGGCTTTTAGGAGGAACTCTGGATGCCACAGCAACCAATCTTCCATCTACATGCAATTCCAAATCCTTATATGCATCCGATGTGTGACTTAAATTCCCAGCATGCATCTGGGATAATCCAACATCATTCACCTCATTCGAATTCATGAGGATGCCAGTGTTTGGAATAGATCGACAGATGTCCAAACAAACAGATGTAAAAAAATTTAACTTTTTGGTGCAAGCAAAAGATAATTCTGGAATTTTATTGGCCAGGTAGACCATCCCAAAAACATCACGTCCAGAAACCAAGTGTAGTACCTCTGGAGTCTCAAAGACAGACCTCTCCTCTGCCTCAAAACGATCAGGAAGAAGATCCATAGACTCGATTATAGGGCCATAATAAGCTGCATGTATGGCTGAATAAAAATCAGCCTCCAGTACATCAAAATAGCTTGTTCCAACAGCCACTTTCTTCTCTAACAAAATCTCACTTATAGCCAATCTATACCACTTCAACCATTCAACCACTTCCATCTGTTTACTTGTAGTCATTTGGCATTGATATACATGTAATGTTGAACCGTCTGTAGAATGTTTCTGCACGACTTTTCTCTGAGACATCAGATAATTATCATAGTGAGCTCTCCTCTCGGAGTCCGAAAGAATCTGCAGTTCATTATTTAACATTGATTACACGAGTAATCAAACACTGAGACACACACACAAAAACAAGATAATTACCTAATACATCGCCAAAGATAAATTATTATTGTAGAACGCAAGCATTCCTACATGGAAAAAAAAAAAGAAGAAAATAAAACCAAATTGGTTGCTCAATTGAATATATTGCCTGCTGCATAGAATACTCATTCCCCTTGAAACAAAGCACGTCTAATGCATAGTTTTATGCACCATCTATACGGACTAACAAACGAAACACATATGAATGTGTGATATTTGAAATTGAATTTCAGCCTTTGCAACTGTCAAGAACGAAGTAATTGAGTCTATCATGTCAGTTTGGTGGACTATCTACATTTAAAATACATGTATATATCGCAATAAAATGAAATCAATCAGTAGAGATTATAATCAAGCTCAATCAATCCATTGTAGTCAAAAATTAAGACATACAATTTATGTACGTACCTCATAGGCAGCGAGGATTTGAATGAAACGTTGAGAGGTGGATGAATCATTCTTCGATTCGGCGAGGTCTGGGTGAGTTTCTTTAGCTAGTTTCCGAAACGAGGCTTTGATTTCGGCGAATGAGCAGGTGTTCGAAACTCCTAAAATATCATATGCATTCCGTCCCGAGAATTCGGGCCGAGTCGAGTCAGTGCTGGTGCTGAACCACTGAGATATAGAACGCGGATTCGAGTCCAAGAAGATGTAATAGCGCCTACCACTGTTTTTGCTGTGATATGATCGAATTGAGATCAAAGAAAAAACCATTATTTTCCCCTTCGTCTATTTCTCGTTCTGATTCTTTTCGAATTGAGTGGAATTGATCCTGAAGCCTATTTCGCAGGCTCCGGTTTGGGAATGGGAAAGTGATTCAGTAACGTATAAGTGCATGGAATGCGAAAAATGTCAAGACTAAATCTTGCCACGAAAGACATTGAGGGTAACATCGTGCCACGTAGATATCTATGCCGTTAACAGACGTTTTTGCCACCATTTTACTAGCTGTGGCGGGAAACTTTTTTTTTTTTTTTACTTTTTTTTAACAGTAGAATTTTGACCATTTTTTATTTTAATTTTAAATATCATTCAAAACTTAGGAAAAAATCAAAAATCGTAACCAAAGGTTACAAGAAAAATAGAACATCCCCAAGAATAAACATCTATCGATCTGTAATTAAAACTCAGTTTGCTCTTACTGTAACGCTCTGAACAAAATAGAAGAACGACCCCGCTTACCCACAAACCACACCGTTTGATCAGTCTTTCCACCATCAGTGAACGATACCGTCTAAGCTATTTTCTGTCTTTCATTCTTAGCAACGAACGACACCATCTGAACCATTTTCTTTCTTTCACTAACCATAACAAATGACACCGTCTAATCCCTTTCCTTGCCACCATTTTCTCCTTGTTTCTCAATGATCTATTGCATGCAAGTAAGGATGGCACCGGTTCAGATTTTGCAAGTACTTGTATATATTCGAACCTTTTTGATCTATAACGGATAATTCTATTAGAATTTTAGGACGAATTTGAGTAAAAATTTTAAAATTTGTCACGGATTTAAATAGGGTAGAGATAAAAACATTCGGGTACCGCGATCACTATATATATATATATAGTATAATTTAATGAATATAATGATATAATTAATTATTTTTTTTGTATTTTTAGTGGCCGATAAACTACAAATATAATGGTTGGAAATTTTAAATATAATGTTTTTTTTATCAAAATGAACAATAATGTTATACAATTTTATGAATTATTTTAATTTGAATGCATTGAATTAAATTTTGTACTTTATTTTATTTGTTTTATTTGATTTTATAGTAATTTATGGTAAATTGTTTATGTATATTTTAATTTTTAATTATTTAGTTAGTTAGAATTTTATTTTATTTTAAATTTTTTAATAATAATCGGATTTAAAATGAATTCAGATAGTTGTATACATAACCGAGTTTGGATCGGATACTAGATTTTTCTCATGTACTCCACCCATTTTCATCCCTACATGCAGGCAACAAACAAAGCCATTTCCCTAAGATTTTTCCTACATTACCCAGGATACCTACCTCATTTTTCTTAGAAATTTCTTTCTCTAACCCCTCTTTCAGCTTCCTTTTTTAGTTTTTACATGCCATGCTTTTATTGCCTTTTAAATTTAATAGTTGGAAATCGAAGCAAGTTGACTCTTTTCTTACCTTAGGTGCAACTTTGATATCCTTCCTTGGAGTTTGTTTCCTCTAGCTCCTCTCTCAAACTCCTATTGTCATGCATTCTTGCTTTTATGTATTGAATACCGAAATAAATAAGGAAATTTGAAGGAAGATTGGTCGGCTGCACAAGAGACGAAGAAATGGAGAGAGAGGTTGAGAAATTTCAAGAATTTTAGTGAGGAAAATGGTGGAGTTGGACCTTTCCACTCTTTTTATATATACTTTGTTTAATTTTTCAATCAAAAATTTTAGTGGATAATTAAACTTCCAATTAGGCTAATGAGTGGCAATACTATTTAGTTTAATTAATTTTGACAATTTCTTTAATTAATCCTCCATTTTCCAATTTTTTTATATAACTTAACCTACTAAACTTTTATTCTCTTTAATTTAATTTTTAAAATGATTTATTTTTTCTAATTCAAACATCAAATTAAATAATTCTGATCAATCATATTTTTCATTAATTTTCTGATTCGGTACTATATCTATTAATTAATTTAATTGCTCCGTGTTTCGCTCTAAATTAAATTTTATTTTTTTTTATTTTGTCTAAAAATTTTGAATTCTCTTGATTAATTCCAAATTTTTGAATTCTTTTAATTAATTCTAAATTAAAAACTTCTATTTTTTATATTTTAATTTTTTTAGTATTGATTTAAATTTGATTCGTATGCGTATTGCAACGGATTGGACACAATGTAAAGGTTACATACTAGTATAGAATTAAAAATAGGGATTTTTACATAAACATCCAAAAGCTTAATTATTTACATAAATAGGACCACTTAAATTTTTTTTTTTCAAAAAATAGCAAAATCTATGTACACCAATATATTAATTTTCAAACATTATCCAAGGATTACTAAATATTCACTTAAGATTTACTAGAAAATTAGTAAAAGTTAAAGTTATCTAAGATTTACTTGAAATTTATCTATAATTTACCCAAATTTTACTAGAGATCAATCAAATATTTACTAGAAAATTAATAAAAGTTGAAATTACATAAAGTTTACTCAATATTTACCCGAGATTCATCCAAGATTTACTTAATATTTACCCTAAATCTAATCAATATCCCAACTAAAAATTATCAATTATCTACCTAAGATTTACCAAAGTAAATAATTTTAATTTAGTTAATTAAATAATGATTAAAAATAAATAAATATATAACAACATAAGGACAAGTAGTAGCTATGCAAATTAATTAAATGGTTTACCAAAGTAAATAACTTTAAATAAATTGATTAAAAATAAATACATATATAAGGATAAGTGATGGTTATGCAAGTTATAGTAGTAGCAATGAGCAATGTTATCAAAATCAGAAAAATTGGAAACTAGCCACCAGGCCCGGCAGTTTTCAACTAGAGACCCGGCTGGTTCAACTATGAATCGATTGACCGGCTTTTCAGTTTTGTGAATTAAAAATTCACTCAAAAATATCACTTTTTACACATGGTGGGAGTTGAATTTAGATCTTTAAATATAGTTCCAAAGCTTTTATTATAAGATCACTTGTGATATGTAGTTAAAAAAATAATTTTTTTATATTACTTTCATTTACAAATGAATTTATCTAAAGTTATTTATAAAATTATTCATATTATTGAAAAGAGATTTATATAAAATCAATATTTAGTTAATAATTCTTAAAATTATTTTGTGTTTTTGAATTATAAATTTTTATTATCAATACATGACTATGTATTATATTATCATTAATTCAATATATAATTATGCATTAATTTAATTTTTCATAAAAGTATTGACATTATTTAAGAAATATATATATATTTAATAAATTTGAATTTACATATTTGTATTTATATTACTAATATATATCATGATAAAATTATTATATAAATTATTTTTAAAATTAGATATTTTAATATAAAATATTTTACTTGAAAAATGAATGTATGTTGAATATTATTTTTTTATAAATTTTTATTTTTTATATTTTTTAAAAAATAAAAAATATATAGATAAATAAACTATATTATTTTTTAAAATAACATGTATAAATATTGATATTATTATACTTAAAAATATCTAGAAATATATTTACTATGTATAAAATATGTTAAGTATTATATTTTATAAGAATTTTATATAGACTAGCTCGATTCTGGTTCGATCTTAATATGTAACCTACTGCCTTTTCCAGTTTATTGATCAGATTGGTTTTTATAATATTAGCAACTAGGTGGATTTGAGATAGGTTTTACCATTCCTATCTCTGATCCTAAAACCTTTGTCCGATTTCCGACATAAATTTTTTTATTCTCGTCCCCACACTTGACAGGGACGACCACAATCCTCGATTTTTAATATTTAGTATTTAAAACTATTTTTTATTTTTATTAATTTAATTAATAAACTTAATTATATAATTTTTTAAATAAACAATATTTTTTACTTTAAATAAATGTTATATTCTTATTTTATTACTTTTAAATTTATTAATTATATTAAAATATAAATAAAATTATCGAGACGAGAATCAGTGCGGATGATATATATACCATCCTTGCCTATCCTCGATACAAGAAATTTCGGAATTGGAGCAAGATCGGAACATGGCATAGAATAGATGAAAAAATTCATCCCCTTGGGACGAGTCAAGGCACCATGAGTTAGAGGAATTATTGCCATTCCTAGTAAATTAATGAAATTCTTAATTAAAGTGTAAAAAATTGGAAAATACCATATTTCTTTCTTAATTGAATGAAATTTTTGCTAAATAAAATTTTCTCATATCTTAATTCTTTCTTCTGTAACTCAAAACTAACCAACTCTTCATCTGTTCCTTCCTTTCAAATTTTCTACTATTCCCTCTTGATTTTCATACCTATCAAACATCATTTAATCAAATTATCTTTGCATGAAATGTATAGTATCAGAACTTGCTATGCGGATAGCATGAAAAAAATTTGAAGAGCTGAGAAGCCGTCATCCATTTTTTCATCAAGCTCACAATAATTATCATCTTTGATAAAAAAAATTAAAAAACAAAGAAAATGCTGGTAAAAAAGAAAAAAAAAGTTAAAAATGAGTATTTGGTGAAATTTCCTCTTGGAGAGAAGGCTCATCCACCAAGCCCAATCTTAATCCCAACAAAACAAGCCCAATCCCAACAAATAAAGAGAAAATTACACAAAATACTGGTATTTCAAAGGGTTTTTTCAATGTTACATCCATGTTTTCATTCTAATTTTATATATTTTCATTTTTACAGATTTTTTCTTTTCAAATATTAGATTTATTATATATTTGATATATTTTTTATTTAATTGAGATAGAAAATGGTCATTTTTCATATTTTAAACATGAATTAAGAATTTATTTAACTTGTATGACCACTAATTATCGCATTTATTTATTTTTAATAATTGTTTAATTAATTTAATTAGAAAAAAATATGTAAATTTATATTTAATTAACTGAATTACCAAAGTAAATCTTAGATAAATTTTAATTATCAAAGGAAATATATAAATTTGTATTTAATTAATTTAATTAAGGTTATTACTTTGCTAAACCTTTTGCTAGATCTTTGGTAAACTTTGAATAAACTTGGATAAACTTTTGATAAATATTAAGTATTCCTTCGGGAAATATTTGGTAAAATTTTATTAAATATTTAATAAATTTTGGATAAACTTCAAATAGACTTTGAGCAATTATTTGATAAATATTAGATAAATTTTATATAACTTCAACTTTCATTAATTTTTTTTGTAAATATTGGATATAATTTGAATAAAGCTTTAATAAATATTTTGTAATTTCAACTTTCATTAATTTTCTTATAAATATTGGGTAAATTTTTGGTATAATTTGAGTAAATCTTTAATAAACCTTTTGTAACTTCAATTTTTATTAATTTCGTGGTAAACTTTGGGTGAATATTGGATAATTATTAGATAAACCTTGGTAAAGTTTTAGTAAATCTTGTATAATTTTAACTTTTATTAATTTTCTTGTAAAGATTTAGTAAATTTTGAGTATAATTTGAGCAAAAGTTAAGTAAATTATTGATAAATCTTTTGTAACTTCATTTTTCATTAATTTTGTGTTAAAATTTGGGTAATTATTGGATAAACTTTGGTTGATCTTGAGTAAATCTTATATAATTTCAATTTTCATTAAATTTTTGGTATACATTAGGTATAACTTGAGTAAACCTAATTCAATCTATGATAACTTTAATTTTCTTTAATTTTACGATAAATATCGAATAAATTTTGAATTTCAATATTCTTGTAATTTTTTTTAGCATTTTTGTTATTCTTGAAAAAAACATTAGCGTTATGGATTTTATCAAGTGGATTTCAATATTTTTATCAATCTTGATAAAATAAGTTTCTTTTTTTTTTTTTCCATTTTTGTAAAAATCCCTCAAATAAATCCTAAAACACTGCAAGTGGAAAACGATATGGATTTTATCAAGATTACAATTTTTTTTTTTTTTTTTGGGGTGGAAAATTCAAATTAGAGGAAGAGATACGTGTGGGAGTCTGGGAGAAACTGAGTTGATTGAATTTGAAGGACAAAAATAGTAGATTCAAAAAGATTCTATCATCACAGAAACTTTGCTTTAATTTTTCTTTTTCTTTTTCCTCCGATCAGTATGCATAGCAATGGAAAGACCCACCAATCCACCTTCTATTGTGTCGATCAGAATGGGAAAGCTGAAGATGATTAATCGTAAAAAAACGAACTGATGTGGGTTCACTATCAATCATCATTCTTTGGTGTCATTGACATAAAAGATGTCGTTTCTAGTCTATCTCTTTCTATTTTTATATTCTATTTCTATATATATGGAAAGTTTAAAAATCATCATATAATAATCCATGCATACATGCTACTTGCAGTACTCTTTGGAAAAAAACGAAATTAAGATGGATTATTATAGTTTTGAATTCTTATCATTTTAAGTGTGTGATTGACTCAAAAGCCCCTACAAGAATAAATTTGCAAGGGATTTTAGTGGTGGAGATTAACTAGGAAAAGGCAAGAGAATTAAATCAAAAGATTAAAGAAGGATTAAATTCATAAGCGTAAAGGCTCATAATGTGGCCAGGGTAACGTGAGATATTATTGACAACATTTGCTTAATTTCATCTATGCTCATTTAATTTTTATATTATTACAATAAATTCATATAATTTTTGTCTCATAAAAATTATATAACCATAGTTTAGTTTTAGTAAAATCATTTATAGCGATTTTTCAGCCATTAACAATCGAAAAAGTTATTTAAACATTTCATTTGGCACATGAGACACGCAATGTCAATATATAGATCAAATAGAGCATCATATATGCTTACAATTCAGCATCTACGTTAGTGCCATATATTAAAAAAGGTGTCAGCTATGCTATTAAAACTCTACTTGATCTGTATAGTGACGTTCTACTTAATCTATATAGTGACATGACGTATTTTATGTGCCAACTGAGATATTAACATGATTTTTCAGGTAGTTAATTGCAGAAAAATCACCGAAAATAACTTTACTAAAACTAAACCATAATTAGTTGACTTTTATATGATGAAAAGAAATTATATGACTTTACTACAATAATATCAAAATTAAGTAATCATATATAAAATTAACCCGACAAACATTTAGCGTAAGCTAGCGGCAAGTATTGGCGACGGTAAACTTAGCAACGGATTTACTACAGTCGCTGTTTTTGTGGACTCGAAATATTTTATATCAATTATTTAGCGGGAAAAAATGTTTGGTCCCCAAATTAATGGAAAATAACTTTTTGTTTGTCTGAAATTAGTGTGTACGGTGCCGTTTCACTAGTGATGGTTGATTAAGCCGCCTTCAAAGTTATGGTACTCCAACCATGATAGTTTTCACGTCCAATCGGCTTCAACAAAGTATGTGAATGTATAGAAGACTATTCATTAATTGATATTTGGCATCAATAATTGATGATTGATATTTCATAGATGATGATGATAAAGACTAAAGAGTGAAGACTCTGAAGCCCCACATGAATTTTGTGTTCTGAAAAATACTGTTCATTGAAAAAGATAATATACGAACCCAAGTGTTCTCGTATTCTTACTCTGATCTATCGCAAGGTGAGAATCACATTATTGCCTTTGTTTGACTTAATTTCATATATGCTTATTGATGTTTGTTTTATTGCGATAAAATAATAAAAAAATTTTGTCTTCTATTCTATTTTATTCTTATTAAAATTATTTTTCGCCAATTTTAAAATAAATAACTAGAAATTTAATATAACAGTTAATATATTATCAAAAATCTAATATGACAATTTATATATTGTCAAAAATTTAACGTAGCAGCTGACGTATTACCGAAAGCTTATTGTAAGTGATTTTAATGAAATAAAACAAATTTATACAATAAAAAAATTATGATTTTATTGTTTGAGCTGATAAAAAGCTGTTATTAAACAGTGCTGCTAATTAATACTTTTTTAAAAAGAAAATCGGTTTATATATTAATTAAGTTTAGTTTATAAAATTTGAAACTGAAAATAATTAGGCTTTCATTAACGTATTTTACACATAATTATTAAATATTAGACTCGTCCTTAATTATTATTTGATTTTTATATAAATTTTTTTTATTTTTTATTAATTTATTTCATCTTATTATCGCATTTTATTCATAGTAAATAATTTTAAACATGACATAATTACTCTAGAATTTAATAGTAAATAATTTCAAATATGACATGATTACTCTAGAATTTAAATTTAAATTCTGATTGAGACTGCAATTTTTATTGTCAAAATATTTCGATGATATAGATAATTAGGTTTACCCCTTTTGATTTATTTTTGTAGCCTACCTTGCATTATTCCTAGTTAACCTACTAGGAACCTTGACCTTCTTTGTTGATCAAACTACATTGTAATTAGTCAATTTATCTATTCTTTGTTTTACCCTCTTTGTTACTCGTGATTATAAGAGTTAGTTATAATTAGAGACTATAAATAACAAGTATGTTTTCTATAGTCCGTACTCATGACTATTATTGGTGAGTTGTTAAAAATAAGCAGCAATGAATTAGTCAACTCAATAGGTGTACCAATATAAAGAAAAAAAGAAAAAAATTAAAGAAAAAAAGAGAAGAAAAGAATGTGAAGGTACAATGCAAATATTTGAAATAATAAACATTGCGTTGTAACTACTGAAAATTGTGAATTGCTTTACTTTTATATAGAAATTGACTCATCATGTAGCTGTAGGAAGTTGAATGACATGATAATCTTTAATTTATTGTTAGTCTCTTGTGGTCATTTTGTTTTTTTTTCTTTCCTTACCTTTTCACCATAACCACGTTACAATCCTGTAAAGACTTTTAGATTTCTGTTTTGGCTATATTGTAAGTGATGGAGATTGGATTATAGTGCAAACCTATAAAAGTGTTTGTTGAGTTTTAAGTGAGTGATTGCCTAAACACTTTGAGAATTTGAGAAGCGTGAGGAGACTAGTGTGGGGGAGTTAGATGTATATGTCTTTGAAATGTGAATATGAATAGCCCATTTTGATTGCTTTCTACTCCATATGCAAAGTGACAATGTGATCATAATAGTTTGCTTTTGATTATGAGTGTGACATCAGGATTATAGTTGTTATAAGTATGGTTGATTTTAAAACTTTATTTCGAGCGTAATGACTAACAGATGCATTAGTAAATTTTAGGATGATTGAGTTTTAAGCAAGTAATGTAGTGGATTATTCGTGTGTTTTATTTTTAGGAGTGTGTTTATAATTATTTCATCCTTGGGAGTTGCTTAGGGACAAGCAACGTTTAAGTGTGAGAGAATTTGATGTGTTTAGTTTTGTATATGTTATTGTATTTGAATTATATGTTTTAGTGTTGATTTATTGTTATTTGAGAGTGTTTAATGTATGTTTTGATGTTTGTAGGTGATAAGATAGAGTTTGAGTGCATCGCGCTTAATTTTGGTGTTTTAATGAAGAAATGGTGAGAAGAACAACCACTTACTGCTTAAGCGGTATTTTCATTCCGGAAGCGGTAACTTTTAACTATTTAATAAGTTAGCATCTGGAGTTTGCGCAGTGGAGTAGCGCTTGCATGGGGTGATGAAGTTCCAGCAGCATTTGCAAGCGGCGAATCAACGCTTGCAAGCGGAATACCAAATTTGCACCATGTAGTTTGCCGCGCGCGCAGCGACTCCAACTCGCGCATAGCAACTGTCAAGCTTCTTATGAAATGCCAATCTGCCTTTTGCGTCGCGATTTGACCACTTGCGCAACGAAATTCGACTCTATGGTATTCAATATGTGTTTAAAGACTTATTTTATGCAAGTAGAATCCAAATTTTGGAGGAGTACATTCTTATCGGAGGATAGCTAATTTTTGGAAATATTTGTAATGTTTTTAATTGAAAAATAATATATTTTAAAGTTAGACATCAATTAAAACTCCTAATTAGGTATAAATTCAGACTTTATTAGAATTGTGTGGGGGATCATCTTCTTTTGATCACTTTTTTTTCTCTTCGTTAGCCTTTTTTTTTTCATTCCTTTGGGAATTTTTACTATTTTTCAATTAGAAAGACCGAAATTAATTCGTGGAGATTACTTGGAGATTTAACTATAGATTAGACAACTCATATCATTCTTTAGTTTGAGAATTCAACTTTTTGAGGAAGCAATTATTTTCTTTATCTTTTTATTGTAATGATTAGTTTAGTTACGATTGGAGTCATAATTATTGATGCAATGATTCTATACTAAATCATTAAGAGTGCTTAGTTAGCGGAACCTAATTTTGTATTGAACTTCATCTTTTATGGAATAAATTTATGATTACTTTTTAATTTCAATTGAATTTCATTAATTTTTGTATTTGATAATTGTCTGATAAACAATTATTAAATTAGGAATAAAAATTATAGGGTTTTATTATTAGAAAAATCACATGTAATTAATCTAAAAATTGGACTGAGCACTAGTTAATTCATGAGAGTTATTAATTGGTGGTTGAAAGCGAGAACTATAAAATCTGAATTCATTAGAACTTTATTAATCGAGAGAAAATACAGAATTGAGATATGCGAAACTAGGTATTTGTTTAATTTCTATTGTTTTAATTCGATTATTTTTATTAATTTCATTTATTTTCAGTTTTAGTTAAATAATCAAAACATGGTTAGAGTGTTTATGAATTTATTTTCTTGTGATTAGTGGTAATTTTAATTAATTGATAGTCTAAACCAAACTATTCCGTGAGAGATCGACCTCAGAAGTGAACTTATCGTTTAACAGTAGTTCATACACTTGCGATTACTAATGTAAGCACATCACTTATTAAGTTATTTAATTATTATTAATATTTAAGTTAATTAATTTAATAAATAAAATAATTTGATTTATTCACTCATAAATTAAATTATTAAAAAATAAAATTAATTCAATTAATTAATACAATCAAGTTGATGTACTTGAATGTGATTATTAGATATTAGATTCGTCATTAATTATCATTTGGTTTTTATATAATTTTTTTATTAATTTATTTTGTCTTAGTGTGATATTTTATTTATATTGAATTACAAATTGTTTTACAGTAGTTCATACACTTGCGATTACTAATCTAAGCACATCACTTATGAAGTTATTTAATTATTATTAATATTTAAGTTAATTAATTTAATAAATAAAATAATTTGATTTATTCACTCATAAATTAAATTATTAAAAAATAAAATTAATTCAATTAATTAATACAATCAAATTGATGTGCTTGCATGTGATTATTAGATATTAGATTCGTCATTGATTATCATTTGGTTTTTATATAATTTTTTTATTAATTTATTTTGTCTTAGTGTGATATTTTATTTATATTAAATTAGAAAAATGCATGTTTCTCTCAAATTATATTAAATTATTAATTTGTCTATTATTAAGAGTCATATATACTATAGAAGCAGTAAAGTATTTTACGGTCATTTTACATGTCTCCACTATTCTCAATCATTCACATGTAATGTACATGATTTTTAATAACTTGATTCTATCATTATTAAATAAATAATAACAATGATCTTGTCTGACAAATCATGTAATTAAATCATATTTAATTTAAATACTAATTTGTTAATTATATTTGATTTTTATATCATACTATATATAAAAAAAAATTACGTCATATTATCTGGCCCATTAATTATCTTACTCATTATATTTGTTAATTTATTTACTATATGCAAAATATTTTGTTTATTATATTTTTTTACAGTGCATTTTTAATATTTTTTTATTAAATTATTTTTTATTTATTTTTAATATTAGTTATATTTTTTATATATAAAATATAGTTAACGAATTCTAATTGAATTGAACTTTTAATTAATGAATTATTAATACTATTTACTAATAAATTAAATTATTAAATGATAAGATTAAATTTATTAACTAATACAATCAGGTTGACTGTCTTGCACGTAATTATTAGATATTTGACTTATTATAACTCATATGAAAATTACTAATTTGTTTATCATTAAGAGTCATATTTAAAATAAATGTAGCAAATATTTTATTGTCATTTTGCTCATTCTCAAATTACTAATCTATCTATTATTAAGAGTCATATATAAAATAGAGATAGTAAATATTTTATGGTCATTTTATTTGTCCCCTATTCTCAATCATTCACTTGCAATGAACGTAATTTTTAATAATTAGACACATTATTATTAAATAAATAATAATAATCTTGTCCAAAAAATTAATTTTAGTTATATTTAATTATTATATAATTAAATCATATTTAATTTAAATATTAATGGTTGTTAATTATATTCGATTCTTATAATTTATATAAAAGTAAATTATATTATATTATGCAAGGAAATTTTAAATAAAAGTAAACTAATATTATTATTATTATTATTATGCATGGAAATAATTTAAATGTGAATTTGCATAAAAGTAAATTAATATATAAAGCATAAAAGAGTCACAAATTTATATACTAATATATTTGTCATGAAATTAGTATGGAGTCATCAATTTTTATTAATTAATTTTTTTTAATATTAGTTATTTAATTTTTATAATTATCTAGTTTTAACAGAATTAAATTTCTAATTAATAAATTATTAATATCATCTATTAATAAAATCAATTAGTAAATAATAAAATTAATCCAATTAACTAATATAATCATATTGACTTTCCATAAATTTATTTATCCCATATTTCTACTTTTATAGTTTAGTTAACTGTCGGTTTCGATTAGGTTAATCATAATATAGATTTAATTTTAACATTAGAAAAAGCGATCACTTTTTACAAATTAAGTAGTACCCATAAATTGAATTAATTCTTAATATTATAAAACATTTCATTTTCCTCACATATAAGTAATATAATCATTCAAAATAAAAAAAATTATTATATTCTATAATATAAAATAAATTAAAACTATCTAATTTTTATAGCGTATTAGACTATAGATTTGAAATAGATCCACATCCGATAAATTAATTGAAATAGAAAATTAATAACACCAGAAATAGGCTGATTTGCTGACTTCATTAGGCAATTATGATTGGCATTTAGCAAAATCCCACCAAGAAACTCGTGGATAACACTCATATATTTTGCTCATTTTGTAACCAATTATTTTGATTTTCCTATATTAAAGCATAATAATTATATAATTAAATTGTATTTATAATTTTCATTTAATTATATTTTTAATTTTAATTATATAATAATTTAAATTCACGTTAGATAAATATATTAGAGACTTAATTTTTTAAAGATGCAATCATATTTAAATGAGAAATTCAAAATCTCTAATGAAAAAAAATATCATCTTATTTTGGTTTTACGAGTAATGAATTATATTTTTTTATTATATATAAAATCATCAAGATATTGGAATTTAAGTCAAACCAATTAGTTTCCAAATTATTGCACCACACATGGCGAGATATCTGGTCAAACCTGACATTTAAATTGAGATAAGAATCATACAATACAAAAATTTTGGCTTTCTAATCTTACCAGAAAACAAAAAAAAATTTGCTTTCTAATAATCCAAACATATCGCTGAACACAGCGGAGACTTTAACCTGTTGATGATCTGTAAAGGACACCCACAAAACAAAACAGTGTTCTACAGTTCACATATATTTTTCCAATTTTCAATTTAATTGTTCTTCAAATTACTTGTCATTTTTAATAATTTTATTAAAATTAAAAAATTATTAATTAATTTTAAATTTTAAAAATATAAAAATTAAGTTACTCTTTATTTTAAAAGACTAAAAATTTTAAATATTAATAATTTTAAATTAATAAGTATAAGGGCAAATATAATAGTAAAAATGCGATCGATAAATGAAATTTAAAATTTTATTAAAAGTGACTGTTATTATAGATGGAGAGAGTATTATTTTTATTTAAATAAATTATCACTCAAAAATATATCCCAAGGTGGAAACTTGTACATTGTGCTGACTCTAATTTAATTTTTATTCAAATTGTTTTTGAAAATATATAAAATAATAATCCGAGATAAAACTAAAAATTTAATAATCTTAATAAAAAAAATAATCCAACTGTTAATTTCTATTTTTACGTTTTTTTTCTTATCTGAAATAATAACTGTTTGGATTATTAACTTTTGATTGATTATATCCAAATATTTTCTTCTGAAATAAAAGCAAATAGTTTATGCAACTGAAATGAATAATAATAATAATAATAATAATAATAATAATAATATGTTTATGTAGTGCATTTAATATTTAAAATTATTAGATTTTTAATTTTTAATTGATATTTAAAATATAATAATTTTAAATATAAAGTACACCACAAGTATATATGTACCAAAGAATTGACCTAATAATATAAATAATAAACAAGAGGAAGAAAAGAATGTCATATTAGAGGTAGAGAATGGTAGGCAGGAAATGTAATTAAGTAGCAGAGAATAAACAAACTATAATGTGGCAGGTTGGAATCCATATTGGCAATCTTCCTTCGCCCTAACCAACTTGAGACAGTTTGGAAATTTATTTGCTTGTTAATTGGGAGCCATTATCAATAATTTAGGCTTCCATTTATTTATAATTAACAATTAACATCTAGAATCTCTAAATCGGATAAAATAAATTTTCAATATCATTTCAGAGAATAATTTTTTAAATAATATAAATTTATATATTATTACATATATTTTAAAAAATTAAAGAAGGGCCATTGTCCACCTTTAAATCAATATAACTCGGCCGCTACTGATAATCTCATAATAAGTTTGTTCCTAATATTAGAAATAGTGTATAAAATCGAACCGAAATTAAAGGTCAAATATAATCTAATTGAATTTGATTTATTTAATTTGATGATATATTTATTTTCAGTTTATTTGGTTTCATCTTTCATTAATATTTAGAATTATTCAGTTTGGCGAATCTAATTATTATTTGATTCGGTTTTATCAAATAAAGATTGATTTAGCCATATAAATTCGGTTTGATTTTAAACTAAACCCATTGGATGCCTTCTCTACTTAGAAATGTTGGACATTGCATTTTCTTAAGTGCTCTTTTTTTTAATGACAACGGTTATAGTACCTATAAAAAAAATTATATTTAAATCTGATTATATATACTATTATCTGAATTCGTCTCAAATTTATTTAAAATGTAATATTAATATATGTACGTATCTCAAATCCAATTAATACCCGAATCCGTTTAATTAACCATTTATCAAAATAAAATTCTAACTATTTAAAATTTACATAAACAACATACCACAAATAAAACAAATAAAATAAAATGTAAAATCTAATTTAACATATTCTTATTAAAATAATTCATCAAATTTTATAAATATAATATTAAAATAATAAAATTAAATATTATTCATTTTGATTAAAAAAATTATATTTAAAATTTTCAATTATTATATTTATAGTTTATCAATTACTAAAAATATAAAAAATAATTAATTAATTATATATATATATATATTAGATATTGAGAATATTTATCCGTATTATATCTAAATTCGTAATAAATTTTAATATTATTATTCACACCCATTCTAAAATCTTACTTATTATATTTTAAACGGATTTGAATATATGAGATATGGACAAAATATATACCCCGATACTCCGTTTTTAGAGAATAATTCGTGAAAGGTTAATCAAAGATAGTAATGTAATAATAAAGTAATCAAATCCAACGACTATATTGATTAAATTGAACCCAATTACACCATCCAACGAGTGCATGTGACACAGAGGGCCCACGATCCCGTAACTCAAGAACTAAGATCCAAAATCTAACTACACCCATCATCCTCACCCTTAAAATTTAGAACTTTCAAGTATTCCAAATCTCCAAGACGTTGGAACTTTCCCATTTTCCTGTAAGATATTTTAACTTTTTATTTGATATTCAGAATTAGTTCTATTAATACAGAATACACAAGTATCCCTTAAGTTTTGAAAAATATGTTATTTACTGTATAAAATTTTAACATGTTGTACTAGTATCTCCCCTGCAAATTTGATTTACTAAACTAATATTATATGAGCAAAAGAAAATATTATTTTTTACTAGTGTATTATATTCTTTTCAAACCTCAGGGATACTAGTATATTATGTCAAACTACATGGAGTAAATTATATATTTTTCAAACTTCAAGAGATACTAATGTACTATGTCAAATTTCAT
The DNA here is from genome assembly GCA_949630135.1 of Balakata baccata. Lineage (NCBI taxonomy): Eukaryota > Viridiplantae > Streptophyta > Magnoliopsida > Malpighiales > Euphorbiaceae > Balakata > Balakata baccata. Next base: position 21,638 of record CATIWF010087216.1, read on the forward strand.
GAATAAATAGTAAATTTATCTTTTTTTATTTATAAAATATTAATATTTTTATAATAAAAATTAATGTTTTATATATATAAAAAAAAGAGACATTATTTTTAAAAGTATTGTCGCACTATTATGAAGGTAAAATACTTTTCCAAAAATATTTAAAATAATTACATAAATTCAAAATCTATAATTAACATGTGAAACTTATAGAATTGGGAGATTTTATTTTATGGCATCATTCATTATGTCCATTTAATTAGGGAAAAAATAATATAAAATTAAATGGGTGAGTAAGGTGGTTGGAGGGTAAACGTCCACATTAGAGTAATAACACTCAACATTTATTCAACAACCTAAGGTAACAAAGCTCTTTATAGAGCAAGACAAGTACCCGTGAACCTTAACACTTGTATAAGTTTCATCGTTTCTTCAACTTCACCCAACACAATTTTGCTCTAACCATTCTTAGCAACAATAATTGTTCATTAATTCAATGATTCTTATTTGTCATTTGTTGGTTTAAAAAAAAAATATTTAATAAATGTTTTCCAACCAAACTTTTTTTTGACTTTTCTTGTTTCAGGTGGTTACTAATCTATATTCGCAATAAATAAACTCATTAAATTATTTTAAATTTTAAAAGTATTTCATAATTAAAATTAAAATTTAATACTATTAGTTATTTCTTTTGTTCCATTTTATCGGTTACCAATAAAAAATTATTAATTTCTAACTTTATTTCTGCTTTGATTTTGGGATAAATTTTCTCCATTAATGAAATGCTTTCTACTTCACCCAATAAAAAAGTTGCACTTATTACTAGCAAATAGAAAAATAAAATTAATTAAATTAATTATATACTTTGTATTGTTTTTAGTATTTCTAAAAATAAAATAATAATTATTCTATATCTATGATAATACATATTAAATAATATTTTTAATTTAAAAAAAAATTTAAACGACAGTTAAAACAAAAAAGAGTGAAAAAGAGAAGCCTAACATCTCATGTGATATTATTTCTCACTTTAACAAAATGTTAATGGTTGAAAATTGCAACTGAAATTATTAATGCTAGAAGATCAAGTTTCCTTAGTTATTACCAGCATTTAAACCGCTAGACTTTAGCTTTTGATGCTCATCACAACAATCTTCCAACAGCCACAAGAAATTGATAGTCTAGGTAGGCAAAATATATACGTCATCTTTGAGGAAAATCTTGAAATAGTAAAGTTCATGTCTGCGTGTTGATCTTCATATATCTTTCGCGGTAGAACAAATTTCTGGCTTGAATTCACGAGAGAAAGTGATCTCAATCTCATTATTAGACATAAATAAATTGGATTATTACGTTCTTGTTCTTGAAATAATTGGAGCTGTTTCATCTCTGCTAAAAAGATAAAGAAATAATTGGTGGAGGAGGGTCAGATTAAAGGAGAGAAATATCTGAAGAGAGAAGCAGAAGAAGCATGGACAAAAGCCAGAATCCACGTGACAAAAGCTAACAAATTTTGTCAAGAAAGCTTTTTTTTTTTAATTTATTCTACTACTTTAATTTCTCTGTTCACATTTCACACACACACACTCTCAATCTTTATCTCCTTTCTGATTCAGAGCAATTATTCAAAGAAACCGACAAACGCACCGAAAACTGCACTCTCTCTCTGCATCTTCAATTCCATTATAAACCAGAGGGTTGGCCTCTATTTTTTTTTCTAACTCCAATTTTCCCTTCTGTCAGTGAGAAAAATCAGTGAAGATGCAGCCATTAATGTCTCTCGTGATTTTTTTCCTTATGGGTTTCTGCCACGTGTCACTGGCAGCGATGGGGAAAGTGGAGAAGAAGACTTACATCGTTCACATGTCCAAATCCGAGATGCCGGCGAGTTTTGAGCAACATACTCACTGGTATGACTCGTCTCTCAAATCGGTGTCCGGTTCTGCTCAAATGCTTTACACATATGAGCACGCGATCCACGGGTTTTCCACTCGGTTAACTATTGAGGAAGCCGAGTTGCTTAGAAGCCAACCAGGGATTCTATCCGTGTTGCCTGAGTTGAGATACGAGTTACACACGACTCATTCCCCTGAATTCCTTGGACTCGACACAAACACTAATTTGTTCCCTCTGTCCGACTCGGTTAGCGATGTGATTATCGGTGTTTTAGACACCGGTGTTTGGCCGGAGAGCAAGAGCTTCGCCGATACTGGACTGGGTCCAGTGCCAAGCAGCTGGAAAGGCCAGTGTGAATCGGGCACAAACTTCACATCGGGCAACTGCAATCGCAAATTAATCGGCGCGAGATTCTTCGACAGAGGCTACGAGGCCACATTAGGCCCCGTAGACGAATCCAAGGAGTCCAAATCCCCGAGAGACGACGATGGCCATGGAACTCACACCGCATCCACCGCCGGAGGATCAGTTGTGGAAGGCGCCAGCCTCTTTGGTTATGCAGCTGGGACGGCTCGTGGGATGGCTACGCGCGCGAGAGTTGCTGTCTATAAAGTTTGCTGGATGGGCGGTTGCTTTAGCTCGGATATCCTGGCGGCCATAGATAAGGCCATTGAAGATGGTGTGAATGTTCTTTCAATGTCACTCGGAGGAGGCATGTCTGATTATTATAAAGATAGTGTAGCCATTGGAGCTTTTTCAGCTATGGAGAAAGGAATATTAGTCTCTTGCTCAGCCGGAAATGCAGGGCCAACCTCATATAGCTTATCAAATGTGGCACCATGGATAACTACTGTTGGAGCTGGTACAATGGACCGTGATTTTCCTGCTTTTGTTAGCTTGGGCAATGGCAGAAATTACTCGGGAGTTTCTCTGTTCAAAGGAAACTCTTTACCAGGAAAGCTTTTACCTTTTGTTTATGCCGGTAATGCTAGTAATTCTACTAATGGAAATTTGTGTATGATGGATTCTTTGATACCCGAAAAAGTCGCCGGAAAAATTGTGTTGTGTGATCGTGGGGTAAATGCTAGAGTTCAAAAGGGTGCTGTAGTAAAAGCAGCTGGTGGATTGGGCATGGTTTTGGCCAACACTGCCGCTAACGGCGAAGAATTAGTGGCTGATGCTCACTTGCTGCCAGCTACATCAGTTGGTGAAAAGAATGGGAATGCAATTAAGAGCTATTTGTCAGATCCAAACCCAACTGTTACAATTCTGTTTGAGGGTACCAAAGTTGGGATTCAGCCATCTCCTGTTGTTGCAGCTTTCAGCTCAAGAGGGCCTAATTCAATTACACCAAATATCCTGAAGCCAGATCTGATAGCCCCTGGTGTCAACATCTTAGCAGGATGGTCAGGTGCTGTTGGTCCTACAGGCCTATCCACAGATTCCAGGCGCGTGGGGTTCAACATTATTTCAGGCACTTCAATGTCCTGCCCACATGTTAGCGGTCTTGCAGCCCTGCTCAAGGCAGCTCACCCAGACTGGAGCCCTGCGGCTATCAGATCTGCACTAATGACTACATCTTATGTGGCTTACAAAAACGGGCAGAAACTGGAAGACAGTGCTACTGGCAAACAATCCACTCCTTTTGATCATGGTGCAGGACATGTAAACCCAGTGACAGCTCTCAATCCGGGGCTGGTTTACGATCTGACTGCTCAAGACTACTTAAACTTCCTCTGCGCGTTAAATTACACCGCAGCACAAATCAGCAGCCTTGCTAGAAGAAGATTCACATGCGATGCCGGCAAGAAATTCAGCGCCAATGATCTTAATTATCCTTCTTTTGCAGTTAACTTCGATACATCGCAATCCAATGGCGGTGCTGGTGTGGTTAAACACACACGAACAGTTACCAATGTGGGCGAAGCAGGGACCTACAAGGCATCAATTTCAGGCCAATTTCAGGGAGTAAAAATCATAGTAGAGCCCGAAATCTTGAGCTTCAGTCAGCCAAAGGAGAAGAAAACTTTTACTGTTACGTTTACAGGAAGTTCAATGCCGATGAATACTGATGCCTTCGCTCGCCTAGAATGGTCCGACGGGAAACACATTGTGGCGAGTCCCATCGCTGTTAACTGGACTTAGAATCAAAAGAAATGGGAGGGATTAAATAGGTGAAGCTTGAGCTTCTTTCTTTGATTTGCTCTCGCTCGAAGAGTGGAGCAATTGCTTGATGTTGGTTTTTATAAACTGTGGAATTTATATTATTATGTCCAGCAAATAATGGGTGGCTGGATTAGTGTTCGATTTATTCTCTGAGAGAGAACATGCGAAAAATCAAGTGAACCATAAGAAATGTGGGAGTGGTTTTATTTTCTGTGTACAGTCGTGTTTGACATATATAGAAATGTATTGCTCCAGCCTTAATTTTGATTGCACTGTCTTATTCAACAGCCCGGCTAACCATCATACTGTCTCAAGAAAAATGAATTTCATTGCAGCAAATGCTTCGTGATCTGAATAGAAGATTTAAGTGAGAACTGACATTCTTGTGCTTCATCAAAATGAAAATTTTTTTGGGTTTTGAATCCATTTCTTATTGGTGTAATTGAAATTAAAAATTGAATTTCGATTAACAAGAGAAACAGAAAACTCATCTCATAAGCAAATCTCGATTTTTTTTTTTATTGGTATTACAAGATTTTACTAAAATTCAAACTCTCAATAAATCGTAGACTATATAATTGATTAATTGGAGTAATTATTTTCTTGCACCCTATAGTAATAGTGAAGAGATCCGAATGTGAAATATTTTTCGCAATTTTTACAAATAAAAATTTCAATGTGAGGTATTCCTTGACTTCAAATCTCACATAATTGTGAGATCAATTCCAAGGTATGGAGAAAAAGAGTGATGAGAACAAGAAAGAGAGCTGAGAGCCCTTATCTTCAGTACAAGGATTGTGAATTTTGCCATGAATCTATTGCGGCCACCTACTAAAATTCCAGTAAACAGAAGGCCCATAGGCTCAACTAAACAAATACAAATTCGTAGATAGAAAGCCAGGCCTACCAGACAGAGCCCCGCTAAATCAGTGTGGATTCTACTGAATTTTTTTTTTCTATTCATGCCTAAATTCGAGAATTGTTGTATCAGGAACCTAAATCCATATAGTAATACGGACTTGAATCCTTAATTTTTAAAAAATATAGTAACAATTTTGTAAATATGTAAATTTATTATTATTTGTAATTATGTTCAATTAGAATATATTCTATGTTTATTATTTTTGACTGTATGTTCATTATAGTTGCAAACAAATTAATTATTATTTGCAATTAGATTTATTTAGAATATACTTTATATTCATTATTATTTGCATGCAAATTGATTATTATTTGAATCAATTTATTTAAAATATACTTTATATTTCATTATTATTTAATTGTATATTTATTATTATTTGATTGCATATTTATTATTATTTGGATATAGATTTTGGATCCGTTTGGCATAGCTTATGGAGGGCTCAAAAGCTGATTTTTGTATAAAAATCTAATTTTGGTAATTATTTATTGTGCTTGGTAAATATCAAATTTGAAAGAATTGATTATTTGAATAGTCAAAATATCAGTTACTGGGAAAAGCTACAAAATGAAGCTTCTCCAAATCGTAGATTTTTTTATTATGCGCGTAACCAGTTTTAAAATTTTTTAGACAAAAATATCTCTAACTGTTTATAATAATAACAAATCTACCACGTATAAATAAATCATTCTTAATTTATTTTAGCGTTACTTCTCCTCTTCTCATAAGACTGTTTACCCAAATGAGTTAAGCCCTAGATCTATCAATTCCTCTAACAAATTCGTCATCTCAATCCTTATTAGTAAAAGGTATGTCAATTTCTTAAACTTATAACTTAATTCTATAGAATAGTCTTGACTTTTTGCTTGATAATTGAAATTATTGGCTGATTTTAATTTTTGATTTGATATCCTTTTACTATTGTAGAGAGGTTTCAGTAAATAGGTTGTTTGCAGTTGTGATATTTGATATCTTGTTATATTTTGTTCTTACCTTGAATTAGATAATAATTTTTTGTCA
>CATIWF010087237.1:0-10181 GCA_949630135.1 Balakata baccata
TATGGCCTAACAAATGTGCAAATGTTACAAATGATCAAGCTAGTTAGCAAATGACAAATGTTCATATGGAAACTCGGGACAATGTCGGTTTAGCCTGATCACAACAAAAAGAAAATGACATAAGCATAAGCAAATGAAATATTTATCTGATTTAATACCATTAATATTCATATGATATTGATGAATAGAACAACATGTAAAATGTGTACGAATGGCGAATTATTACTTGTAATTGTGGTTGGTTTGGTACTTTAGAAAGCTTTTGATAATTATTTTCATTGAGTTGCAACTCACTAAATTACATCATTTTTCAGGAAGAGTCGAATAATTAGTTCATTTTGGAGGTGCATAGCATACAGAAGATATGGATCACAGGTCATCGGTCGAATATTACCAATCTCTCTCCTTGCATTGCATATATGTATAAGAATATGACATCTACATTTTGGATTGTATATCTACATATGTATAAATTAGTAAATATGCAGTGATGTGTAAATGTATATTTGACCTTAAACTAACTATCTAAAATAACTGAATATAACATTTAAATTATTAGCATATGTAGCATATTATATTTACAATCAAGTTGTTATATTTTGCTGAATTGTTAAATGCTATAGAGTGATATTATTATATGATTCAAAAAAAATTATCTCTCACTATAAAGTGGATAATGTCTTATTATCATGCAATATATGGTAACATAATACAAGTATAAGCAATATTCATAGGTATAAGGTGTTACAAATAAGCATTTAACAGTGCCCCTATTCTATACCCCGTATCTAGACAGTTTGAGAACGAGATTTGGGCTAGTGACTAGAAAATGTGATATGAAAAAAAATTATATGTTAAAAGGATTAATGTAGTAATTACAGAATGAAATGAAATGCAATGTAATGTATGGTAACATGATTATTAATATTACGAGAAATTGTATGCTACTCCTAGAATTGATATACACTCGAGCCTTCGAGAGGTTAATGCGTTAATTAATAAATGACGATATCAAAGTAAAAGAAAAGAGATATGATCTATGGATCACAATAACATACATAAAAGAAATATGGTACATATGCATAATAACTGCATGAGTAGGGAATGCCTTGTCAATGTCGTGACTATGTGTTTTATATATAACTCAACGACAAATTGATGATGATATTTATTATAAATGATATGGTTACATATTTTGTTGATTTGCATATGCGTACTACTAAGTCATATGTAGCTTAATGTGTTTTCTCATACACGTAGTGTAACACCCGCAAGTTAGAACTTAGAAATGAGTTGTACTATATGAAGGTTTTAATGAGGGTTATATGTTATATGTGTGTTATATAGAAAGTATATGATACTTGAAGGGTCAAACATATAGGGGGAAAAAAAGAAAAAGAAAATTGGGTTAACGGGAAAGTAAGATATTGGATATATATAAAGGTGTTTTTGGCCAATTGTTTTTATTTCTTCATTTTCCTTCTTCTTCTCTTTGTTTCTTCAATTTTTTTTTTCAAATTCCAGCCACAAGCCAAGCTTTTGAGATAATTGGTAAGTTGATTTATCTCTCTTGAATTGCTAAAAATGGATTCAAGATTGATTGATTGTGTAGTTAGTAACTATATTTCAACTTAGAATACTATTTTCATAACGAAATTTGGGGTTTTATTTTCATAGACCCAGACGACAAATTTTGAAAAGTTCATCGCATAAAAGTTGTAGATTTATGTCTTGTTTATGTGTCTATGAAACTGTTTTGAATGATTTATTGTGTATAAAGAGATATCTTTAAAAATGTAGGACCGGTTCTAGAGGATACTCCCTCCAATTTTATTATAGTTTTCTCCTATTTTCATAATGATAGAGGCCGAACTGAAGAAAGCTTAAAGCATAAAAGTTGTATCTCTATATGTTCTATTTCTCTATACCAAATTTCATATTTATATTCCCTATGTAGGTTGAGTTATTGTGAAATGAAGCATGATTGTTCCTTTGATTGGAGCTATTTCCTGTATATCAGTATTGCTCTAGTTGCTTAGTCTATATTTTTGAGCAGCATGTGAACTAAATTAACCAAAGTGATAAACATAAAAGTTTTATTTTTCTATCTTATATAAGCCTCTATAGAAGTTTCATCTCAATATGTAATATAATTTATGAGTTATGCTCATAAAAAATAGGATTGGTCCATTTGATATCTTGAGCTGGACCAGTTATATGTCTCCAAACATTTGAGGATCTTAGGAATCGAAGTGAAGGAAGTGGCATTAAAAATGTTCCATATTGACTATTCTATATGCCTAGAAGGTTTCACAATATTATATTATACATGTTGTGAGATATGCATTTTTAAATAAGGAGTTTCAAAATTGTTCATGGCAGATTTTAAGATAACATTTGAAATTATACTAAAAATAGCATAATGCTCCAAATGAGCTAAAATTTTATTATATTATAGAATTATGTGTTAAATTTAATTATAAATAAGAATTAGATAAATTAGATAAGTATAAAAGAAGTTATAGGATGAAAAGTCCAAGAAGATCACACTGCCATCGAAGAGAAACTTTAGTTATTTTTTAAAATATATTGAGAACAAGTATTCTAACAATGTATTGATCAATTGTTCTTTCAACTTAGACTCACAAAAGATTGGAGAAACTATTCCAAAAAGAAGGAGAATTAGCTTGGTTAAAGTCAAATGCTACGGAGGTCGCTGTTTTAGTTAAGGTCTATGCATATGGATCTTCAAATCTAAATTATGCATAACCTTATGTGTTTTTGGATGTATAATGTTTTGATTACATGATTTGAATGTAATGAACCTGTAGCTTTTAATTGAAGAATCTGTAAGTCATGAATGATGAACTTGCAATAACTAAATAATGTGCCTGTGAGTTAATTGTGATGAACTTGGAAATTCATTGTGATGAACCTGTGAGTTAGTTATGATGAATGTACAAGTATTATATGATGAACCTATAAGTTATGGATGATAAATATGTAATGTGGGTGTGTGGCATGAATTATGGTTGAATGTGTATGTTGTATGTTGGTTTCATTTAGATGAACCATATGGTGCTTGTAATGTGATTTATATGAGATTTTAATGTGAATTATGTGATTATATGTTGAGTCATACTATGCTAATATTTATTGGTGTTATCCTTGAAATAAAATGAGATGATACGAGAATGTTAAAATGAATCATATGTTAAGATGGTTCACATAAATCATGAGATATATGTTGAGTTATGTCATGATTTAATATAAATATGCTCGAAGTTGGCCATGAATCATAACAAATTATTTCAAGAGTATGCCTGGAGTTGGCCATCATTCACTAAATATATTTATATGTTATGATTCATGGCCATCATGGGAGACAAGATCCATGCGTTGATAGGTTATGTTTGGAGTTGCACTCTCAGAGTTCTTATGATGATCTTCTCTTAGGTGAGGGCCTAAGATGATGATCTTTTCTCAGGTGAGGGCCTGAGATGGCTAGGAATAGCCGATGATTTCCGTGTCCATTTTAGTCCAGTTTAGGTATATGGGCGATTGATCATGGCATTTGTGGCGATGATAAGTATTGAGGTAAGGTTATGATAAAAAATATATATAACTAATTATATAAAGTATTATGATATGTATATGATGAGTGAATGTGTTCATGTGGATATGTTAAGTATGTGCTTTTATGCATATTTATGTTGTTTTTATATGAATAAATTATACTATTTTTAAATCGAAGTAAACTTTGGTGTGGTATGTTGATTGATATGTGTGCATAAAATGTGAGACAACATATAAAACAACATGCAAATGTGATACTGAGTTTATGATATGAAACATTATGAGATGAATTACTTGACATATCAGTGTATGCTATATGGGTTTCATGAGGAGTGACATACGTAATGTGATATATATGCATATGGTGGCATGCATATGTAATTATAATATATTTGTGCAATACCTAAAATGTTGAGTGAGAATTACTTGGGTATAGTTGTTAGTTTGTTATGTGCTCATGACATGTTTGGAATGTGAGTATTATTATAAAGGATAAAACGGACATATAAGATACATGCATGTCGGGCATTATTGCATGTGATTGTTCAAAATTTTGTATTTTATTTGGTATGTGGTATGAAAAATATGCGATATGTTATTATTTGTATATTTGCTTGATGATGCCATATAATTGTGGCGGATTTGAAAGTACATATGCACCATTAAGCACTAGTTGCTTAGCCTGTGGGATTTCTCACGAGCAGGTTGGAAGATTTTGTAGCAATTGATAGAAGATAAAGCCCAGAGAGTCAAAAGTCAAGCCAACATTTAGGGATGATGATACATGAATAATGTTGAATTTTAGTTGTGCTTTGTAAAAGAGTTGTCGAGTTGTATTTCCATTTTTTTTAAAGGAAATTTTATATATTTGAGCTGGTTATAGCTTATAAGTTTTATGGATGTAAATATTATATTTTTCATTTTCATACATGTATTTTGGTTTCTAAAATTAAAGTTATCATGATGCAAAATGGTTTTTACATTGTTGTTTTTTTGGTAAAGATGAGTAATGTTATTTCATATAATTGGATTTTCTCTAGTTATATGGGAGGGTATTACATGTAGGTTATAGAGCCAATATATAGTCAATATATCAGTTGACATTGGAGATACCTAATCATATACAGAGGAGACCGTGTAGACTGGATTTGGGTCGATACATTTATAACATGCATTTATTGATTGCATTCATTAAAGGAATGTAATTATTATATTTGTTAACATGTAATTAAGTAATATGACATAAAGTAAAAGAAAAAAAAATATAGTTCAATTAGATGCATGAGATGAAAGCCTTGCAGACCCAACTTAGAATATACAATATGATTAAAACAAGTTATAGTCACACAGTCCATATCACTTTCTATATATTATGAGTTATACTCATAATATATAGAGGGTATTACATATTAATTGAGTGAACAATGAAGTTCGTATCTAGTGACTTATTTAAAAAAATAATTTTTTTATTTTGTTTTTTTCTATGTTAAATTAATGGAAGGATTTCTGTTTGATATGTAGTTGGTTATAAAAATGATCATTCAGGAAAATATGAGTGCTCAAAGTTGAATATTAGTTGGATATTATTTTTTAGTGATTTGTATACCCGAGATATTCCCATGGAATTCTCCTTGAGAATCCCCAAGGTACCTCTAAGGTATTTTCGAAATATTCTCATGAAATTTCCAAAGATATACTCAATGTATTTTCAAATGTATACCAAATTGTTTATTTGGAAATTTGTGATATTTTGAATTGCTTTTTTATTAGATTTTATATGTGATTGGATCAAGATATCCCCAATGTATACTCAAGATATTCTCATGAAATTTTCAAAAGTATCCCCAAGGTATTTCTATTGAATTCCTAAAGGTATAATGTACCCTCAAAGTATACTAAAAGATATATTAAACTATTTGTTTGAAAATTTTTGATGTTTTGAATTTTGATTGAATAATTCTTCTTCTTCTTTTTCAATAATCAATTCTTATTGTTCTGGTTTTTTTTTGTTATTTATTGGTGAAAATTGAAACGAGATATACCTAATGTATACCGAATGTATGCTGAAAATATACTATATGAGCATTTTTTGTGTAATTTTGAGATTTAAGTACTGATGTAATTTTAGAAAATTATTTTCGGTAAAGTTGAAAAAAATTTAAGCGCTGGTGAAAATGTAAATTGATATCCAATTTTTGGTATTTTTGCAAAATTTCCTAAAATTTTAGCTAATCTTTTAATAAGAGGCAATGCACATTTGGAAAAGATGATTTTACACAAGAGACCAAATTTTAATCTTTCTTTTCAAAAATTGCCAGCACTTCTATTATTATATTTACCCATATTTCCAAATTTACTTTTTTTTCTTTCTTTTATCCTTTTCTATCACAGGCACATTAAGAGAAATAAGCGTCAATAAAAATCGACAGATCCCATAGGCCAAGGCGATTACAATTATTGACCACCAGAAAGCCATTTATCAGCCCTTTTTTTGTTTCTTTTTATGCTTTATTGTGATTGGAAAATTGCAAATATAGGATTTTACAAAGAGTTCAACTATCACATGAATGATTAAAATGCTTGTTGTTGTCACGGGAGGACGTGATCGAAGTTTTGCTGAGAATGTAACTATTGAGTGAGGAATCAACATTGATGCCTTTTTGTTGTTGTGATTAAAGCGCTCATCGATCAAATATGAACATGCATACCGTAATTTACTTACCCATTAATCTAATTAAGATTAGTTGTAATTATATATCATGTTGGATGCGAAAGGTACTCATCGCTTCAATGACTTAGTCCAACAATTGTAGTACATATCGGTTGCACTACTGCTTTTGATTTCCTTTTCGTAGTTGCAACTCAAAATTAGTTTCTCTTTTCGCATTCCATTAATCCTCTCAAACTAAAACTACTTTGTTCTAAGCAACATATATATGTTGTTGATTACTTCTATGTGATGACATAAAATTAATCAATATAGTTGTGAATGTGGGCTTTGATTCTTTATTTGTACATATTTAAGATTGAAAAGAAAATTATTTTAGGATGCAATAAGAAATTTTCAAGATATATTCAAGATATTTCTAATGTATACCTTAGAAATTCCAAAGATATATCAAAGAATTCCTAAGGACTTTCCAAATATTTCCAAAGTATTCCTAAGGATACTGAATCAAGGATATCTAAGGTATACTAAATATATATCATATTTGCACTTTTTGGTATACTTTAGGGTGACTTTTGAATTTAAGTACTCTTGTAATATTTTTTAGGTGCTTTTTGTAGGTTTGAAAAAAACTTTAAGTAGAGATAATATTGTAATATTATAGAAATTTTTTGGTATTTATGAAAAAAATTCCTTTGGAAAAATAGTTGTGTAGGCCCATTTCATAATTTCATTTATACACTAAAATCAAAGATAAATAAAAGCAATGTTAAATGCAAGTTCTCATTTTTTTTAAGGGAATTTTACAAAAATGTTAAAAAATAAGTACCAATTTGCATTTTTATTGGTGCTTAAAATTTTTTTCAATTTTACCGAAAATAACTTTCTAAAATTACAACAGTACTTAAGTCTCAAAATTACCTCAAAATATATTCAGACAGTATATCTTCAACATGCTTTCGGTATACCTTGGGGATACCTTGATTTAATTTTCACCGAAAAAACAATAAAAGAACAAGAACACTTAAATCATTAAAAAAAAAAAAGAAAAATAAAATTTAATCAAAATTCAAAACATAACAAAAATCTCAAACAAACAGTTTGATATACCATTTGGAATACTTTGTGTATATCTTGAGAATATCTTTGGTATTTATTGGAAATTCTTTAGGAATACCTCATGAATAACTTGGGTATATTTTAGAGATATTTTGGATATACTTTAGGAATTCTCAAAGAATTCCTTAGGAGATAAAGATCAAAACTCTAATGCATAACTAAAGGTTCATCGGTATTTTCCGATTACTGCAATCAAAAGCTTCCCTAGGCTAACACTAAACTTTTATTGGAAACAGATCCATGGCTACTCCAAATTCAAGCTAGTGATGGCAAATTTGCACTCCAATTGGTGACTCATACAATTGTTTTTGGAAATTGATTTCTTGCATTTAGGTATAGGAATGGAAACTGACGATGACAATGACAATTGGAGCCATTGATATGATTTTTTGAGCTAGCTGAGTATGGATGACAACACTCTTGTTGCTAATAATGAGGACGCGGGAGCTCATATTGTAATACCCCACCATATAAACAAACGTTACACATATTGCTTCAATCTTCAAACTTGAGGAAGTTGCCATCTCCACTGGCAAGAACATGAGATAGGAGAATTTGCTGCCAACAAAAAAAATATATATAAACCAAATAAATTTTGGTACCGATGAAAACATAAAAAGGTAGGGTTAAATATAAAAAAAATAAACAAATTTTGATAAACCATGAAATTTTCTCTTTTTTTAATTATTAAATATACCCATTAATGAAACGTCAAAAAACAAGGAAAATTAAGAAATACAGAAAATTGTATTGGTAGTAATATTAGAAAAAAGGTTCAAATTAGAGCGGTGCATCAATCCATCGTATATCAATATTAGTCAAAATTTAATATATTTGCCATGCATATAAAATAATGAGTGACGGCCTTTGTTGTATAATTCATGACGTATTGAGCATTTTAATGAATAAAAAAAAAAATCCCTTATAAAGATTTTTCAAGCCTCTCATTTCTCATTTTTGCAAGTTTGGCAAAAAATTTAAGGCCCTACTTTTTACAAGTCGCTATTTCGAGACGCCCACATTTCGTTCTCCTCATATCTACCTACTCCTCTACAATTATCAACCTTTTGCAACTAAAATCTTCTTCCTATTCATAACTATTAATCCCAAGCAAAAGAGGGGTCAAAATAATAAAATATCAAGAAGCATCAGGTCTCGTATACGACTAATCTACAGCGACGTAGGACACAAGGGGGTAAATTAGTCAAACAGAAAAAATATCTAGGGACAAGACCGGCATTAGAGTTACCTTGACCCACAGATATGGCTGGCGGACCATACCCAATTTTTTGATTATCATCAACAGTAAAATCTATGTACCACGTGTAATTATCAGAAGATCGGACGGTACATAGCCGCCATTGAGATTGATAAGTGAAAAACGACATGTGGTTTTAGCTAGTTAGGTGAACGCGAAGGTCCATGAACGTTGATGGAGTATACAGTGCGGATAGAAATTACAGAGTAGGAGTAAATAAATACAAAAATAGAATATTGAAAGAGAGAGAAGGGAGTGGAAGGGTAAAGAAAACAACCCCGTCTGCTATTATAAACCACATATATATATATATATCTCTCTCCTTCTCGTCGGCCGACCATTGAAGGGGGGTTTTTCTCTACACTTCGAAGGAATTGGAAAAAAACACAGACCCTTTAGCTCTATCTTTGGGGGTTTTCTCTTTCAACTTGTAATTTTTTCCCTTCAAATTTTAGGTGAGTTTGTTTTGTTAGCAGTTTACTTCATTTAAGCTGTGGATGTTAGGGTTTTTGACCTACTGTTGATTGATATTTAGTTTATGCGTTGTTTCGATAGTTTGATTTAGGGGTTTTTATTTGATTATGCTCGTTGAACCTTCGATAGTATCTGTTTTATAACTGGGCTTGCCCTTTCACTATCTTTGTTAATGTTTCCGTTTGTTTATTGGTAGGTTCCATCATATGGGCATGAATTCATAGATGATTGTTATTTTTCCTTGTTTTAAGTTTTTTTGTAGCTTCTTGAAAGCTACTACTTCTAGTGTTTTACGGGTTGTTTTGGAACATGGAGTGTTTTGTCTGGTAATATCGTTGAACTTAAGTGTTATTTTTTGCTTGAAATTTCAATAGGTTCCCTTGCTATAATTGCAACTGCCTGGTTGTTAGTTCGTAATTTTGACTTTCAACTTATTGTGATTTGCAATGGCAATTTTATGGTTTTTCTTTGTTTTGTTATTTCTTCATTTCTCTTCCCACATGAAGTATTTTTGCTGAGATATACAATAATGTAATTGCAGATCACATGGCAAGGCTTCTAGTTCATTCAACTAATATTCCTGCCTTAGCTCCTGGTCTAAAGCATGGTCAATCTCAAGAATCTAAAACTTCAAGAAAGACTGCCACCAAAATGATGTGCAGTTCAAGATCACCAATGCTGACATTGAGAGGATTCTCAGGTCTGCGAAGTTCAAACTGTTTAGATACACTTCTAAGGTCAGGACAAGATTTTCATTCTAGGGTGGCAATCTCAATGTCGCGTAGGCAACAGAAGGCTAAGTGTTTCTTACCTAGGGCTATGTTTGAGCGCTTCACCGAAAAAGCAATCAAAGTAATTATGCTTGCCCAAGAGGAAGCAAGACGGCTTGGTCATAACTTTGTTGGTACAGAGCAAATCCTATTGGGTCTTATTGGTGAAGGAACGGGAATTGCTGCAAAGGTGCTCAAATCTATGGGAATCAATCTTAAGGATGCACGTGTTGAAGTGGAAAAGATTATAGGGAGAGGTAGTGGATTTGTTGCCGTGGAGATTCCATTTACTCCTCGTGCAAAGCGTGTGTTGGAA
>CATIWF010087244.1:0-26942 GCA_949630135.1 Balakata baccata
AGTCAGGAACTGGTTTAGAGGATGTGATAGTGTAGACTAGCAAATCGTCATCCTCCCCTTGATGTGCTGAAGCAGAAGATGAGAAATATGACGTTTCTTCCAGAAAAGTGACATCATAAGATATAAGATACTTATTAAGATCAGAACAATAACACCAATATCCTTTTTGCAAACGTGAATATCCAAGAAAGATACACTTTAATGATTTGGGGTCTAATTTAGTGACCTGTGGACGAATATCGTGAATAAAACGAGTACCGCCAAATATCTTAGGTTCAATGGGAAATATTGATTTAGTAGGAAAGAGAATACTGTAAGGAGTCTCACCATGAAGAACATAGGAAGACATGTGATTAGTAAAAAAACATGCTATTGAAACTGCATTAGCTCAAAAAGTTTTAGGAACTTTCATTTGGAACAAAAGAGGTATTGCTGTTTCAAGGAAATGTCTTTTCTTTCGCTCTGCTATTCCATTTTGGGATGGGGTATCAACACAAAATGTTTGGTGAAGGATGCCATTTTGAATCATATAATTTTGAAAAGAAGCTGACAAATATTCTTTTGCATTATCACTTCACAATGTATGGACAGAAAAATTAAATTGTGTTTAAACCTCAGCACAAAACGCACAAAAGTCAGTAAACAATTCTGAGCGATTTTTCATTAGATATAACCAAGTCATACAAGAATAGTCGTAAAAAAAAGTTACAAAGTATTTAAATCCAATTTTAGACTAAACTGGACAAGGACCCTAAACATCTGAATGAATTAACTCAAAAGGAAAACTTGCTCTTTTATTGACTCTTGGACTCGAACTAAGACGATGATGTTTAGCAAACTGACACGACTCACAATTTAAGGAAGATAACCTACTGAATTGAGGACACCACTTCGTAAGCAAAGGAAGAGATGGATGCCCTAACCGAAAATGCGCTTGAAAATGGGATGTAACTCCAGAGTAGACAATAGATCTAAGTATGTGGGTGTCAAGAATGTGGAGGCCTCCTGACTCATGTCCTTTATCAATAATCTTCTGTCATAAGATCCTGAAATAAGCAATGATTAGGAAAGAATGAGATGCAACAATTAAAAGTGCGAGTAATATGGCTTACAGAAATCAAATTAAAAGATAACTGAGGTAAATGAAGAACAAATGTCAAAGGAAGCAAGGGATAGGATTAATTGTGTCTTAGCCAAGAACAGAAGATGATTACCCATTTGCTAAGGTGACATTAGAGATGGATTTATGCGATTGAAAAGTAAAAAAGAAACTAGAATTACCTGTCATGTGATTTGGGGGACCAAAATCAATGACCCATTTGGAGGAGATGGAAACAAGATATGCATTGGATTTACCTGATTCTGCAATGGCAGTAACTGGAGTAGATGAAGATTTTATTGATTCCTGGTACTGAGAGAACTTGACAAATTCATTTGCAGAGATAAGAATTGATTTCTCAGATGCATCAGTAGTGGTTGCCACATGAGCAGTGTGAGCTTTCTGATTTCTATTATGAATCTTTCTGCAATCCTTCTTCATATGGCTTGGCTTTTGACAATAATGGCATACAATCACTTCTGAGTTCGGTGCTCGTTTGACAATAATGACATACAATCACTCCTGAGTTCGGTGCTCGAGGCTCGAAAGAATTAGATCTCCCTCTACCATCACCTTTGTACTAAGAACGTCCAAACTCTTGATTTTGGCTAACAAGAGCACTATTATACTGAACAAGTGGAGTTCCCTCTGTGCGAAATATCCGGCTAAAAACATCATGTAAAGAAGAAATCTTAGAATTTGATAGTATCTGAGACTTTGCAGTCTCAAATTCAGGAGGGAGACCAGCTAAAAAACTCATAATTGCCATCTGCTCCTATTAATTCTGTTGAACCTTCACATCAGAACTAAATGGCAGTAGCATATTAAGCTATTCATAAGTTTTTTTAAAATTCATAAAATAAGCAGTAAGAGATTGATTTTGCTTCTCTGTACGATAAAATGATTTGCAAACCTCATAAATTCGGGAAATATTCCCTTTCCCAGAATATAAGAAATCTAAATAATCTATCAATTCTTTGATATATTCACAGTGATTAATCAAGCCAATAATTTCACTATCAATAGAATTACGAATCTGCAAAAATAACTGAGCATCCTCCCTCAACCATGTCTGTCTAGACTCATCTTTAGGAGGATTGTCAGTCATATGTTGGTCTTTTTCAATACTCCATAAATATAGACGAATCGTCTTGCTCCAATCCATATAATTAGAGCCATTGAGTTTGTGTTCTATAATTTTAGACATTACTGGAATCACATCAGAAACACTAATTGTCTTTTTGTCAGCCATAACTCACACAAAAGCAATAATCCCAACAAAGCAAAAGCAACAAATCACAACCAAAGTCTACAGATCCGAAAAAGTGAGGAAACAGAACTTGGTCTCAAGTGAGTAGTAAAACCAAGAGAATATAACCTTAACCAAGCTTGGAAAGGTGTTGTATAGACAGAGGTAAGCCAAATGGCGGTGACAACAGAATATCACTCAAAGTGGATGACCCAATTTTGGAACCCTAATATGTCAAATTGACAAATAACTCAAATTTGGAAAAATATGTTCCATGTCCAAATCTCACTCCCTAACGCTCTGATACCATGTAAAAACAGAGATGAAAATATATTTCTTGTGTTTATTGTTACAAGCTTTACATATTTATATAAAAATATGGAATGCTAATAAAGCAATTATACTAATTATGATAGTATACTAATTAGGATATTTACAACCACTAATTAGGGGATTATCTAATTAGGATATTATATTATGTAACACTATTCAAAGACCCAATTAATTTGCCACTAGGCCCTTCCCAAGAAGCCGATATTCTTGATGCAATAGAAGCTTGTGATGCTAAAAAGGCTATTGGATTTCGGAATAATTCATCTCATCTACCTTCTTGGTCAGTTAGCATTCATCCTGATTGCAAATTTGTAGAACTCAGCACCGCAAAGGTAAATTCCCATACATCTGTAATTGAAATGGTAAATGAGGATTTATCAAACTGAGGTTCAAAAGCTTTTATGTGGGAAATATTCCTAGAGCATGCTGGAGTTTGGGTATATTTTGGTTGTGTTAAAAATGTCTTGGTAGATCCTATTAATACCGTGAAAGACGTTCCTGCCACTCTCTGGTATAAGCCATGTATGTTTGCTAGTGAAAGTGGAGTTATTGGTAAACGGAAGTCGACCAGTTCTTCTAGTTGAGTCAAATGGTCATGCTCTGCCTGTTTTTGGAAATCTGGAACTTCCAGGTACTGGATTTGGAGATGGCTCCCATTCACTCTTCAAAGTTATGAAGCTTACAACTCTCAAGGCAAGGAGGAATTATATCACTATCTTTAGCATTATTTTTGACTCATGGATTGGCCTAATTTATGAGAGGGTAGGAACTGGAGTAATAAGTATCAATATTGCCCTTATAGTAAAGGCATGTTAGTTGGTAAAGCTATCAAAACTTGTCTACTCTAGTTCAAGGTTTTCACCTTGAGGACAAGGTGCTTTTTAGGAGGGGAAGTATTGATAAGCCCCTTAATACATCCAGAGAAAAGGAGGTCAGAATTGAGTATGAATGGTTGATGGTTATTTGCTGTGTCCTACTTCTAGAATATTTAGGTCTGAGTTTGTTGAAGGGTAGTTTTGGGTTTGTTCTTATAAGGAGTTTGTTACCTTGAGTAAATAAATAACAGTGGGTTATTGTGATAGAGCCATTCTGAGTATTTTGTAAAATTTGGTCCTAGTGACTATGGGAGAGTGCAAGCCTCTCGAATGCTCGTAATCCTCCATTTTCAGTGCAATTTCAGTTTCTCTTTGGATTCCATTTGCTGTGATTCTTTGGTTCTTATCAGTTATCTACATTGTCATTATATAATATCTTACAAGAGAGGCTTTTCGTAATTCCTAACTAAAAGAAATTCACAAATTGTTGGTTTGTTTATTTGTTTATTTATTTATAGAAGAGGAGGGAGGGGGGTGGTGCTATTTGTGCTCTTGGTGACTTCTTTTTATTTCTGATACTACAAAGTTTTCGGGTTGGTACTATATGCTAGCATTTGATGAAGGTGGTAAACTTTTCATTTATACATAAATTTTTCTAACTGTTTACTAGTATGTTTTCACACTGAATTAAGTCCTTTGAATTGTCTTTTCTAGTAAGTGTATTTGATTTGAGATTGTTGCAAAGTTGAAGGTCAACTTTCCAAATGCTGATTTTCATTCTCATTTGAGTTTTCTCTGCATTTTTTTTTTATAAATTTCTTTCTATCTGTCATCATCAAACTTATGGATAATGCTTGACTTGTTTCTTTAGGTATGTACCAAATTCGGGAAGCAAACCAAATGGTTGAGGAGTTTATGCTTGCTGCTAATGTTTCAGTAGCTGAACAAATCCTTAAAAATTTTCCAGGATGTTCACTATTAAGGTTAAGTGATGGTTTTCTGTTGTTTTGGCTATCTCTTGCTCTTCTGTTTCCATGCTTGCTTAAGTCTTTAAGTATCATGAAATACCCTTGTAAAAATCAAATATAAAGCTTACCTCCCTTCTGGTCCCAGTTGGTGGGTCACCTGTTATCAAGACTCTTGAAGATGTCTTTTTAAGGTTTTTACTTTGATGCATGATGCATTCGTGCTATATGTTTATTATAATATGCAGTGGTATTGAGGCTGTTTGACTTGGATTCTTTATGGAAATACATTGATTCAACAACATATTTTGGTTCATTTTAAAGTGCTAGGCTACAATTGTTCTTTCTTGTGTTATCCTGAGATCTCAATCTTCATTTTCATTTAATATGGATGTAGGAAAGTTATCTGATTTGATTGCTAAAACCAGGAAATTATTCTTTAGAATATTTCCTTTCATATCTTTGATATATTTCCTTTTGTATCTTTGATATTTTTCCTTTTTGGATCGTTGATTTTAGGGTTAGAAATTCTATATAAACACATGTAATTCTTTGTGATCAAATAAGAAAGAGAGAGTTTAAATTCTTTCTGTTTTCTAGCTTGGTATTAGAGTTGGGTTCGACTAGCTTTTTTTTCTGCTTAAAGCAGTCACTAGATTTATAGGGCTTTAATAACCATTGTCATATAGAGAAAATTGATTTTCACCTCATAGGCAGGAGGAAGTATTAGCTGCCGACCAAGCTTCCGCCAGAATCTTGTTATCGGTACTCACTCACCGATCGAAATTTCTGCCAGAATTTTACTCGCTAACGCGTGAGGCATTTTTCGGCCACCGTTTTTTGAAGTTATTGTTTTTGATCCCCTTTTCTTACTATTCAATCTCGGCTAAGTGTTTCAGTTACTGTTATTGGCTGTGTTGACATAACTGCTACTCATACTGTACTATTTTTACTATTTTCTATTATTTATGGAAAGCCAAAAAAATTTGAAGAAAAAGTTTGATGGAGGGGGACGTGCACTTCAGGCTAGTGTCTCGGATCAGGAGCAACAATCTTTTTCAAGTTTTTTTTCTTTTACAAAGGAACAAATAGACCAACTGCACAAGCTTCTCGAATCTCAAAAAACTCTTTGTTCTTTAGCTCAAAAAGGTAACCACTTGCAAGTTGCTTTTATTAGTGTCAATCCTGATCATGCCTGGATCATTGATTTAGGTGCAACTAACCATATGACATGATCGTCAAATCTTTTTTCTTCATATAGTCCTTGTGCAAGTAATCAAAAAATTAAGATTGTTGATGACTCTCTTTCAGCCATTGTGGGAAAATGTTCAATAGTAGTCTCTTTCACTTGCTCTTCATGATATTCTTCATGTTCCCAAACTTTCTTGTAATCTATTGTTTGTTAGTAAGCTAGTACGTGATCAAAATTGTCAAGCTAAGTTTTTTCCAACTTGTGTGTTCAGAATTTGACCTCGGGAATGATGATTAACAGTGCTAAATAGAGTAGAGGATTCTATTTCTTTGATGATGGTTATGAAGTAGGACAACAATCCTAACAGATAAGTACTTGTTTTGAATCTATTTATATTTCCAATAATAATATTATGTGATGGCATTTTAGATTAGGTCATCCAAGTTTTAAATATTTAAAACATTTGTTTTCTAAGTTATTTCGCCATGAAAATCCATATTTGTTTTATTGTGAAATATGTGAATTTACAAAACATCATCGTGCTTCTTTTCCTTCACAACTATATAAACCATCAAAACCATTCACTATTATTCACAGTGATGTTTGGGTTCCTAATAAGATGAGTACACCCTCTAACAAAAGATGGTTCATCACATTTACAAATGTCCATACTCGACTTTGTTGGGTACATTTGTTGAAAGAAAAATCAAAGATGGAACAGGTTTCAAAAATTTTATTTTATGGTGCAGACTTGGTTTCAAACTAATATAGGAATTTTCAAAAGCGGTAATGGAAAATAGTATTTTAACATGATTTTAGGAAACTTATTTCTTGAAAAAGGAATAATACATCAAAGTTCCTGCATTGATACACCTCAATAGAATGGTGTTGCTGAACGAAAAAATAGACATATTTTAGAAGTGGCTTGTGCATTGCTTTTTACTACTAAAGTGTCCAAGTATTTGTGGGGATATGCTGTTTTAACTGCTGCATACTTAATAAATAGAATGTCTTCCAAAGTTCTAAACTATCAAGCTCATTTTCAGGTTTTCACAAAAATATTTGCAAATGTTAGACTTTTTGCTGATCTACCTTTGAAACTATTTGGTTGCACAACTTTTGTTCATGAACATAGAAAACTTGGAAAACTTGAATTCAGAGCTATAAAATGTGTTTTCATTGGATATTCCTCTACTAAAAAAGGCTATAAAAATTTTGATCCAATTTCAAAAATATTCTTTATTATAATGGATGTGACTTTTTTGGAAAAACAACCGTTTTTTCAGGATATTCATCTTTAGGGGGGAGAATTTTAAGGAAGATTCATTTGTTAAATTTTGTGATATTTTTTTAGATGATATATTTACTTCACAGGAGTTTGAGTCTAGTGCACCTATAGCAAATGACCAAGATTTAATTGTTGAAACTCCTCTTACTATGAGTGATGTTTCTACTACATCCAAGCCTACATTTGAAAACCAAATATTTGAACAGCAATCTTTGGAAATTAGGAATAAGGGACAACCTGAGACATTACCACAACATGATAATTCCACTAAACCAATAGGGAATAGATTCATAGAAGGTCACCAAACATGGAAAGAGATTGTTTACTTAAAGAAGAATCATAAGCAAAGGAAAGAGGAATTAGCTCTACAGCACGACCATGATTCTCAACTGAGGACAAACTGATAGTCTGAATCTAGTACAGGTAATTCTCATTCTAACCCTGAGACTTCTAAATATGATATTCCTATAGCTCTTTGAAAAGGGGGTTAGATCTTGTACTAAATATCCATTGTCCAAATTTGTGTCATACTCGAAATTGTCTCAATCTCTTGTTGCTTTTACATCTCAATTGTCCAGTGTAGAAATTCCTAGCAGTGTACAGGAGGTTCTAAAAATTCCAAAGTGGAAGAAAATTGTCCTTGAAGAAATAAGAGCACTTGAGAAGAACAATACTTGGAGTGTTGAGGCATTGTCCATAGGGAAGACCACTATAGGCTGTAAATGGGTCTTCACTGTGAAGTATAATTCTGATGGTTTAGTGGAGAGATACAAGGCTTGATTGGTGGCTAAGGGATTCACCTAGACATATGGTATAGATTATTCTGAGGCTTTTGCTCCGGTTGCAAAATTGAATATGGTAAGAGTACTTTAATCTGTTGTCGCTAACCTAGATTGGCCGTTGCAGCAATTAGATGTGAAGAATGCTTTTCTCAATGGAGACTTGGAGGAGGAGGTCTACATGGATAGTCCACCAGGCTTTGAAACGAAATTTGGCTCAAAAGTGTGCAAGTTGAAGAGGTCCTTATATGGCTTGAAACAATCTCCAAGAGCTTGGTTTGAAAAATTCACACAATCTGTAAAAAAAACAAGGATATTCTCAAAGAAAAGTTGACCATACATTGTTTTTCAAGTTCTCTTCAGAAGAAAAGGTTGTTGTATTAATAGTTTATGTTGGTATTATTCTCATAGGTGATGATGTGGCTAAAATGGAGAGATTGAAGAAAAGCCTTGCACTAGAATTTGAGATAAAAGATTTGGGAGCTCTACGATATTTTCTTGGGATGGAAATCGCTCGTTCAAGGAAAAAAATTATTGTATCTCAACGCAAATATATTCTTGAACTTTTGAGGGAGACTAGAATGAGTGGTTGCAGACCAGTCGAGACTTCCCTAGATCCTAATGTGAAACTTTGGGAAAAGGAAAATGTTCCTGTTGATACAGGCAAATACAAGAGATTGGTTGGCAAGCTGATTTATTTCTCATACTCGACTGGATATTGTCTTTGCAGTTAGTGTTGTTAGTCAATTCATGCATGCACCTTATGAGGAACATCTTGAGGCTGTCTACCAGATTTTAAGATATTTGAAATCCACTCCTGGAAAATGTCTATTTTTTAAAAAAACTAATCATAGGAGTGTTGGAGTATTTTCTAATGCAGATTGGGCATGATCAGTGACTAATAGAAGGTCTACTTCAGGGTATTGTACCTTTGTATGGGAGAACTTAGTCACTTGGCGAAGCAAAAAACAAAATGTTGTCACTCGAAGCAGTGCAAAAGCCGAGTTTAGAGCCATGGTGCAAGGGATATGTGAGATATTGTGGATAGATAGGATTCTCAAAGAACTTAAGAAGAAAGTAGAACTTCCTTTAAAGCTATACCGTGACAAAAAGCATTGCCCACAATCCAGTCCGACTTGATAAGACGAAGCACATTGAGATTTATAGACACTTTATAAAGGAAAAATTTGAAAGTAGAACTATTTGCTTGTCATTTGTTCCTTCTACTCAGCAAACTTACGACATCTTGTCTAAGGGGCATGCAAGACCGAACTTCGAACATCTAATAAGCAAGTTGGTATGCTTGACATCTATGTATCAACTTGAGGGAGAGTGTAGGAAAGTTATCAGATTTGATTGCTAAAAATCAGGAAATTATTCTTTAGAATACTTCCTTTTTATATCTCTGATATATTTCCTTTTGAATCTTTGATATTTTTCCTTTTTGAATCCTTGATTTTAGGGTTAGAAATTCTATATAAACACATGTAATTCTTTGTGATTAAATAAGAAAAAAAGAGCTTAAATTCTTTGTTTTCCAGCAATGGATCTTGACACAATTTTTTGTTCAAAAAGATCACTTTCAATGTACAGGTTTAAGTTTTCTTTGGAATTGTTCTAATTGCATTTTTAGCATAATTATGGGATGTGTCAGAAGTGTGGAGTGTATCTTCCTTCCCTGATTTATTGATAAGTTCACAGACATATATTTTAGGTTTGAGAAATTGGTTTAACCATGCTATGATATGGCTCCTTTTTATACCTTTCTGTGGTGCCATTGCGTGGTATTAATGAGATATGGCAACTATTGGAACACCATTTATCTCCTGTAGAAAAATCCTTCATTTATTTCCGAGTTTTATTTTTTGTTTTGGGAAGTCATGTTTTATGTTGAAATTGTTAGAATTCCAATGCTGGTAAATTGGTTTCAAATATCAAGTTTACTGTTACCAAACTATCTCTATAGTTTCCTGAGGTTGCTTTCTGCTTACAGGCGTCATCCTACTCCAACAAAGGATATGCTTGAACCCTTGCTGCGTACAGCTGCTTCTGCTGGTGTGAGCTTGGATGTCTCATCATCTAAAGCATTAGCTGATTCACTAGACCGTGCTGTGGTGAGACATTTTTAATTTTCTGCTTAATGCACATACTCAAATATAATAAAAAGAGATAATAAAACCTTTTGCAAGTTGTGCATTGTGCAAGCTCTACTCTAGCAAGCTTGTTTCTTGTCTTATATGGATGCTGACATCTTGTGATTTGCGCAAAGTTGCTCTGTTGGTCTATTGGTGTTATTTGTTGAGCAATATTGAGTTTCTCATTGTTTATGCTTGTGGATTAGCTTAACAGGTTTCTAATTTGTCTTGGAAACGTATGCCTTATTGACTCGCATAATCCCAGTTGTGTGGTTATAAGGAATCATTTAAGTTTTTCACACGAATATTTTAGGTTTTGTTACTACCATATGTGGCTACATGTGCATTTGGCAGTCACTTAATCTTTATTTCTCTAGTTTGATTTTTTTCCAAAATTAATGCTTGCCAGAGTGATGACCCATATTTCAACAAGCTGATCCGTATAATGGCAACAAGATGTATGACACAGGTATGTCACTTGATAAATACGTCTCGATATTACTTCATGTGAGGAGTTTCTAATGTCTATTAATTTGACTTGATTATGACCAGGCAGTGTATTTTTGTAGTGGGGATCTCAGCCCCCCAGAGTTTCATCATTATGGTCTGGCAACACCTTTATATACTCATTTCACTTCACCTATTAGAAGATATGCTGGTTAGTTTGAGTTTTAACCTTTTTGAGTTTCACCTTGTGAAGAAGATTGTGGAACTTGAACTGGGAATTCTCTTTTCTTGCAGATGTCGTTGTCCATAGATTGCTTGCTGCTTCTTTAGGCATATACAAACTTCCAACGATATTCAGAGACAGACCCCAGCTAACTAGCATTGCAGACAGTAAGCAATGCACTAATTGCCTGTTAACCTTTGTTAAAACTGATTAAATGCCTTATAAGAGTATCTAAGTGGCATTCAGCATGTATTTCCATAGTAGAATTTAAATTTTACAATTGAACAGTTTTATTGCAAGCCCAATATCTCACTTTGTGTAATTGTTTGCTTTCTTGAAAGTTTTTAATGCCTCTTTTCCTTCTCATCGGAGTCATTTCAAAAGGGTTTGCCACAATAAGGAATAAGGGGAGAACAACTGCGAATACATTCTTTTCCTTTAACATAACATATAGTTTAGTTGAAAAGAAGAAAAATCTTTCAATTTGTACCTTCTAACTCCTTGAATTTTCATGGAATCAGAATTAATTAGAACTTTTTACTTTTCATTTTAATTTTATGTTCTATCATTTCCACTTGGTGTTGTATACTTCTCCAATACTAAATTCACCCTCCATTTTTAAAATGATGCCTTCAAATATTGACTTGCCTGTTGGAAAACTCTTCCAGATTTAAATTATCGGCACAGGAATGCTCAGATGGCAAGCCGAGGTTCAGTAGAGCTCCATACTCTCATATATTTCAGAAATCGGTATTTGGTGATCTCTTCTAATTTCCTTTCTTGTAAACACACAAAGAATTCTGATATTCTGACTTATTTTCTTTTCATTCTTATTATAGGCCCTCGGACACAGAAGCCAGAATAGTGAAGATAAGATCCAATGGCTTTATAGTGTTTGTGCCCAAGTATGTTTTTTTCCTTTTTTCATGTTTTGCTTCTTGCAAATGATTCTAGCCTATTTCTCCTCAATTTTATGTGAAACTATAATTGCTGACCAGTATCCCAAACTGTTATGATAAACTCAGCTGAATGAAGGAATTATTCCTGACAAATTAAACATAAAGCAACGAGAAAAGACTATGAAGTCTGAAATAGGCTCCTCATCAATTCTAAATTCCTTAGATCTTCAATCACTCTTTTCCTTTTAATTCATTTTTTACTGCATCATGTATCTTAAGCTATTGAAAAAGCATGGAGGATTGTCTTATACATTGTGCATGGGGTTGACAATTATTTTATACAGGTATGGTATAGAGGGGCCAGTATACTTGACACCTAGGGGCGAAAAAGGAGGTGGGGAATGGTTTGTGGATGAGCAGCAACAAAAAATTAAGAAGATAGATGGCAGTCTTTCTTATGGCATTCTGCAGCCGGTCAAAGTTCACTTGGAGGTTGTGGAGCCCCAACCCAACAGGCCGAAGCTCCAACTTACCCTTCTCTGAACTGTGCTTACGCGTGACATTGTCTCGAGGTGTAAGAGGACTTGCACCTTTTTTTTTTTTAAATTTATATTCATCTTGAAATCTCATTTTCCATTCTTTGTAATTTTTTAGTGAATGTCGTTTTACACTTTTTTTTTTCCCTCCCTTGATTCTAACGAGTTTATTCTTTTCTTCTGTTCTCCAACTCTGCCTTTGATAAAATTTTATCAGCTCTTTAGCGTGAGAAGAGAGAATAAATTGAACTTCGTCAATATGAGATGTAAGGTTTGGTTTCAAGTTTGTGAAGTTTCTAGCTTGGATGGATTTGGTCCCTGGGAATGGGATTGTCAATTATTTGGCAATGGAAAGACTATTGAATTTATTAAATTTGTTAGAAATTTAAAATATTTCACTTTTGTTATATTAATTGACTAATCATGTAGAATTTTCATCTAAAAACCAAGCACTATGTACAAATTTCATTCTATTGTATTATTATAAGAGGAGAAGGAGAATGCAAGCGACCTGATCAAAAAAGGAATATGCCTGATTGTAAAAATATGTCAAACTTTTAGCTTACAGCATATTTAAGAAAAAAATTTCACATAAATAATGTTAAGGGCAGTCCCCTTTTTTAAGTAATTGTTCAATACTTATGGGAAGTGTGGATTAAATTTTTCTTTTCTCCATCAAGAAGTTAGAGAAGTGTTAAAAAATTAAAAAAGATATTTTCATAATTTAGTTTAATCAAAAAAATAGTTTTTAATTATATCTGTATAATAAGGGGGCTAAAATACACCATCTGCTTATGAAAAAAAAGCCATCATTATTGGACAATCATCTAGGTCCAACATTACCCCTCATTAATGTTGGAAGTTCCCAATTTACTTGTTCGGCTTGTTAAAATAATAATAATAATAATAATAATAATAATAATAATAATAATAATAATAATAATAATAATAAAATTATATAATTCAAACTCAGAACCAAAACTTCCACGTTCCAACTAGTTTGACAAGTTATTTTGTCATGGGAAGCATATTTCCACATTACCATTTTTCCTCGAGAAAAACTTTCCTTAATCCAATTTTTGCATATTTAGTTCAACTAGCATATTTTATTTTAGAGACTGCCAATTCGTTTGTGTACCAAATACTCTGCTAATTATCCCCTTTGAACAACAACAGCGAAGAATGAAAGAAGGATAAAAATAATACTCTTTCTTGGTCATAATGGGGGTCAAACTGAGGTTTGAGACATCATAATCTTGGTTACCAAACTCGTACTACTAAACAAAAACTTGCTGTGTTCTAGCATCTGCATTGCGATTTTGATGAACATTTTTTCATGTGGAAGCTTGGATCTCCTCTGAATTCACTGCAGTTCCATTTGGAGCATCATCTGCATGAAGTTGAGCAGAAACTTCATCTATTGCAAAATTTAACTGTGCAATCTTCTCCGTCAGTATTTTACGAGTCTTCTGTTGTCATGACATTAAAAAATCAAACAAGTTTTAGGGCCACTTGTGCTGTGAATCATGAGGGCAAGATAATATGAAGAATGTAAATTGGGGTAGGTTCGTGTTCCAAAGGCTATGCCCATCAAAGACCCAAAAGACGAAAACTAGTTATTCTATGGATGAATATGGGGGATATTTAACACCTGATGAAATCTTAAATGCGATTGCTGCCTCTTTCTCTGACCAAACACAGTGTAAACCCCATTTTAAACCTAGCTTTCTTTCTTACAGTATAGTATAATAAACAAAAATGAAATAGATAATAAATGCAGAAACTAAGTTCTGACCTCCAATGCTTTCTCCTCATCATATATGAACTTAGGGAGCTTCCTCATCAAATCTTTTCTGTCAGCTCCAGCTAGTGCCTTGCTGATCTGCAAGAACAACAACACATCAATCATGTCTACTGCTACCTCTTTGTTAGACCAGAAGTGAGCAATTGGCCCAGAAAACCATACAAAAATGCCAATGAATTGTAAACTGAATTTAGTTAAATGGAAAATCAAATATTTTCCTATTTTTTCCCTAAACCCGTACTTGATCCAAAAAAAAGAAGTCATTACACAAGCATTAAAATGAAAAAAAAAAAAAAGTTAAACTACCAAGGCAATAATGGGCAATATATAGGCTCAAATATTAAAAATAATGTGGAGGGCGGGAGAGATTGAGATGATCATAAGACATTGTATCACATATAGCAATACTCAATCTAATACATCCGAGAATATTTAAAAATAGTTGCAATTCAAACATTAGCCATCAACTCAAAACACGGCAAATATAACTAGAGCCCTTAGCATGATGTACCTGAGGAGCATAGACACAGCCTAATGTTCCAACAACTAATCCTCCCAATACAAAGCCACCAATGAATATACCAGCACTATTTGGTCTGGCTGGATCACCACTGAGGAAATGAAAGGAAATGAATGTGAATGTCGTAGAGTCAAAATAATTTATTAGGTTTTGGTGTATTATGTGTGATACTAGCAACATATATAATTTGTAAATCACCAGAAATAGAAAACTAATAAAATAAAAATGCAACTGATTCCAAAGTCTACTGGAGGCTATTGTGATAAAGATGCAAAATTAAAAGTAGCAAAATGTAAAGAATGCACATGGCAACTTGGTTTAAGAGATAATGGAGGAGAAAAGTCTGATCATGAAAAATAGAAAGAAAATAGAGCAGTGCAATGTTTACCAATGTTATGGCTTTCATATCTTAACTCTACAGTTGAGTGCTAAGAAAAGAAGTACCTGAATTCACAGAAGTCAACAAGACAACAACTAATTTGTTGGTAATGCTAATATTTTATTCTTCATTGCAAAATGACGGTGAAATATAACAAATTTATATTCAAAAGGAAGACTTTGTACCTTGCTCGAACTGTAAATGAGCTTCTATACACAGTAAGCTTTGCTTTACTGAAGAGATTACAAGGGGCAGTGGATAAAACACACTGGTCAGTCAGCTTCAAAGAAGAACCTATAAATTGAATATTTAGCAAATAATTAGAAAGGTAGAGAACTCATTGACCACAACCATCACATTAAGACTACTATAAGCAGAATATGATTGGGAATAACATCACAGCTTATAATCAATCACAAAGTAACAAGAAAGCAAGCAGACAGCATAAAATTAACTGTAATTCCTAATGAAGACCAGAAAATGTATTTGCATCTCAACAAAAATTGAAGGTTGTTGGATTTTCCACTCCCTGGTTCACACCCAGTTCTTGAAATCAAGAAAAACATATCAAAATTTAGTAATAATGGAAAGAAAATTTTGATTTTTTATGAATAAGTAACTAAGATTGCAATTTAACAACTTATGAATAAGTAATTAAATCCCAAATCAGGTATATTACAACCAAAAAAATTAAAGAAAAAGCAAAAGGAGAATGATATAAAGGGAAATTTATTACCAGATGGTGCAAATTGAGATTGAAAAGGTGGAAGTGAAAGGAAGGAAGTGGAAAGAGAAGTCATCATTAGATTGATGTGGTGGTTGTAGCGAGGATGACAAGAGAAATGGAGAATCGCCACACCAAATGCAAATGCCTCAACGATTTTTACTGTGTTTAAAGACTTGCTTCGATGAAACCGAGAGAGAGCTACGGCTTCTGTTGCTTGTGGATTGAGAATAGAGACCCAAATCTCATAATTGCTAGGCCTAAGCCCAACCTCAGTGCACTGCAGCATATTACCGTAATTTGCAATTTGTACACTTTTGATATTATACCCATTCACATTACCGACCGCAACCAAAAAAAAAAAAAGAAACAGAATTTTTTAAAAATACTAATCCTCTGGAAGTTTTTTTCCAAAACTATGATCAAGTGACTACCTACAAATGCATATATTCGGTATATCTTTAGTATAGCTTGAGTATATCTTGATTCGATGAATATATTTTAGTTCGGTATATATTATAAATATTTTAGATATATTTTATAAATTTTTTGAGCAAATATCAAACATATTTTGAACACCTTGAATTATTTTAGAAATACATTAGATATACTTTAAAAATACTTTAGAAATTCTTTAAATATTTTTTAGAAATAGCACCGTATTTCTTTAATATACTATAGAAATGTCTTGAAAATACTTCCAATACTATGGTTGAATTATTCAAATTTTCAAAAAAAAAAAAAGAAAAAGAAAAGGGGAATACAGCAACCAAGGGGAAGAAACATGTGTTGGAACAATTATAACAAGAAGAAGAACAAAATCAACGCACAAACCAACCGCGAAAGAACACCTTCCGCAGCTTCAATTTTGAACCACAATTACAAGAAATGGCCGAATTGGGAGGAAATATACAGAGTGCCTAAAGAGTACCAGAATTTTCAAGTAAAAAACTATAATGGCTCCAAACAGAAGACTACAGAGCTATGAACTTTCGGCAAATATGAGAAATATTAAATCCGTCCTCCATATATGCAAAAGGACAAAAGAAAAGTTCATCCTCGAGGAAAGCTTTTATAAGCAGCGATGAGATGGCTTTACTTTCTTCGGACAATGAGAATCACGAGACTAGGCAGAAACCACAAATTGCGAGTATCTATGAGCCGAAGCTCTAGCTTTCCACCTCCATCCGCGGCTCATCCACCGTTCAAATATAGAGAAGGCGGAAGACTGGTTCACGATCCTGTGGTTGACCGGCGATGCACGTGTCAATGAACATCTCAGGGTTGGCCATTCAAACAGAAATGAAATAGTATTTTTGAAAAGGTATTTGATCAAATAAAAATTGCACGCATTTTTTAAAAATAAAATATTGAATGTAGATTTTTAGTGAAATTTCATAAAAAATAATGAAAATCTTGACTTGAGAATATTATAATTATATCCAATTGATTTCACCAAATATGCTGTTCATTTGGACGATTAAGTGCTACTTTTTGATTAGCAACGCTTTAATTTTGGCCTCTAACTGTTTGTCGACTCTGTTTAGAACTTGGAAGCACAGTTATTTAACTACTTAATTATTGTTGGAAACTAGAAGACTTAGTCAAACATCAGACAAGCACTTGCAGCTAAAACTATGATAATAATTTACCCACATCTGTTTTATATCTCCATTCATAATTTATTATTATTATTTTTTTGTCCATTTAAAGACGATTTCCACTCAAAACAAGATGTATTTAGTGGAGTTTAAACTCAGAATTCTTCCCAACAAATTTAATCCGTTTGTGAATTTCTTTAATAAATCGTTATCATAGTGAGCAAGAAAATGAAACTAGGAGGAGTAAAACAGGGAACATAGTTTTGACAAGTATATGCTAAACAAGAAACAACAAAAGAATGACACATTAAGCTCCTTAATCCTCAAACCTTAGACTACACAAACAGAGAAATGCTTTAACTTTGGTTTTGGATTTATACAAACGCCGGCTTCAATGAGTTTGATGTGTGTTATATATATGTGTGTGTGGAGAGAGTTGGGAATGACTCTAAAGGAGAAGAAGCGATGGCAGGTGGAGGTGGAGGTTATGGAGATCGTTCTCTCAAGGAAACTCCCACTTGGGCAGTTGCTCTTGTTTGTGCTGTCTTTGTTATCATTTCTGTTATTATTGAACATGCTATCCATTCCCTTGCTCAGGTAACTAATACTCCTACCTACTTTATTAATTTATTCAAGGATGAATTCTGTTGTGCACTCAGTATTGGAATATCAACTTTTTATTTTATTTTACAGGCTATAGCATATAAAATATTTATATTATTAGTATTTTCTGAAAATATTTGTCTAACACGTTAAATATACTAATATAGGATTAACATATTAATTATTTTTAGAATGCATGGAATAATTAATAATTTAAAATGATATTTACATATAAAATAAATAAAAATTTGAAATTTATTGTTTGTGATATTTTTTATAATTATTAATAAAATTTAAATAATATCCTTAATAATTTGGATCCTTCTACTATATGTATATATAATAATTAAAAATGAATAAAATATAGAGTTAAAAAATAGTTATTAATTTATTTTCTTATAAAATAAATAACTATTAAAAACAAAAAGTGATTATGAAAAATAATTAAGTTTTGAATTCTATTTCTTTTATTTTAGTAGAATTCTAATTTATATTACATAAATATATTCGCAAAACACTAATTTTAGGAATAGGATTCCCTTTCCTATTGGTTTGATGTACCAAACATGGCCTTTTGGTTTTCCATGATGACAGTGGTTTCAAAAGCGACACAAGAAGGCCATGTCTGAGGCCTTAGAGAAAATTAAATCTGGTCTGCCTCTTTCCCTTTTATTTATTCAATTAATTTTTCTTTTGGGTTCAATTGAAACTTTGAGTTTCATATTGAAGTTGATGTATATATGCAATGCAGAACTGATGCTGCTAGGATTCATGTCATTGCTAATAACAGTGGGCACAAAACCCATTTCCAAGATATGCATTCCTGAAAAAGCTGCCAACTTCATGCTTCCATGCAGAGATGGATCAATGGATGGGGATGGTGATGATGATGTAAAAAATGATAGAAGAAAGTTATTATGGTATGGTGGAGATGCTGTATGGCATCGAGTTCTTGCTGCAGGAGATGATTATTGTGCTAAAGAAGTGAGTTTACAGATAAATTTTCATATTTTCATTCACAGATAGAGACAATAACTTAGTTTCATATATGTAACGTAAGAATTAGTTTCTTACATTAATTAGAGTATATTATTGACTCAGTAAATTGATACATGAATTTAATCGGAGCAAGAAATTTGTGTCTGTCACTATCTTAGTTAAATATAATTGGCTGACTTGATTTGAACTTCTGAGGATGGCAGGGGAAAGTACCATTAATTTCGCAGTCAGGGGTGCACCAATTGCATATCTTCATTTTCGTGCTTGCGGTATTTCATGTAGTCTATAGTGTACTCACCATTGCTCTCGCAAAGGCTAAGGTATGCAGCTAATTTCGGCTACATAATTATGTTGTAAGAAGGAAAGAAAAAGAAGATATGTAATGATTTTGTGGCTGAGAAGTTGTATTAATGAATCAAACAGATGAAGAAGTGGAAGAAGTGGGAGTTGGAGACAACAACTTTAGACTACCAATTTGCTAATGGTAATTACAGAAACATTTTCAGTTAGGGGTTTAGTGGGATGCAGTTTGACAGATTTTATCTGTTTGTTGGTTGTTTAGATCCATCAAGGTTTAGGTTTACAAGACAAACATCATTTGTTAGGAGGCATACAGGATTCTCCACAACACCAGGTCTTAGATGGATTGTAAGATTCAGCACATCTATTCTTGTCTTGGACAATACTTACTGATATATCGGATTCTCATAATACTCTGTTATATACGTGAAGTAGTTATTAATTTGCATATATGAACAGAATATGATTAAATTGAGCAATGAAAACCCAATCTAAGCAAGAAAATTCAGCTTATTATTATTTTAGTCCTTTTCTCTTTGTTATTGTTGGAAAAATTTAACAAAAATGGAGCAGAAACATAATATAGAAATAGAGGAAAGAAACTACTTATTTTATTCATTTAAGTTGAACATATATATAGAGCAAAACATAACAAAATATTCCTTCAACCAATGATGATTACAATCAAAATTTAAATTTAAACTAAGAAAATATTCATAAATTTATTCAGATTTCTATTAATTCAAATAAAAACTAAAATTATTTGAAAATTATTTCCATAATATTTTTTTGAATATTCCACCTCCATGCCATAATTCCAACAGTTATGAATGGTTTTATTAGGAAAATTGCGTAAAATGTTATGCAGGTGGCATTTTTCAGGCAATTCTTTGCTTCTGTAACAAAGGTTGATTATCTGACAATGCGACACGGATTCATTAATGTAAGTTATGTGCAATTTAATTACTCATTTATCCTTGAATATGTCAATGCAGGAATTAGTTTGGTTACTTGTCATATGTGGTAGCAGCTGCAATTAAGGCAATAAATTGCTGTACTTTCGGCTGCAAAACTATCTTTATTAAGGCCCAGCCCCGTGCTTCGGCATGCTGAGGAGCTCTTACGCATTATGTGAATGCAGTAAATGCCCAAACAGCCCCAGCTGTCCCAATGCGTGGTATGAGGCTGTGGCTTAACCAATGCAGTCAAGGCCTAACGAGTTGCTACTGCTAAGATGAGGGTGTGGCACTTGTGTGCCTAGCCATCGAAGGCAGCTTCTCATTATGCTAAACCATGGGGGAAACTATCGGCTGATGTGCACACTCTTTTAGCCTTCTCATTGGGGCTGATCCTTGTGTTTTGGTGGGATCTTTGTTATATATTATTCATGGGATCAAAATTATGCAGGCCCATTTTGCTTCAAATAGCAAATTCAACTTCCATAAATATATTAAGAGATCAATGGAAGATGATTTCAAGGTGGTCGTCGGTATTAGGTTGCCATCTCTCCCTCACTTTCTCTACTATGTAATTCCAATGGTAACTTATCCCTGTTAATAATAGTGGTTTATTTTTCAGCTTCCCATTGTGGACATGTGCTATTGTTATTCAGCTTTTTAATTTTTATGGTACAACATTTTCTCCCTGTTAGAATCTCTCTCTCTCTCTCTCTTTTTTTTTTTTCTGATTAGAAATTCAATTGTCAATAACATTTCTCTTCTTTTGCAGGATTGTATACTCTTCTCTGGATTCAATTCATACCACTAGTAGTGAGACTCTAATTAATGCCTGAATCTGATTGTTTTCTAAGATTTTTATAACAAGATAATCCAAATAATAATAATAATAATTTTATGCATAACAGATACTTCTTATTGTTGGAACAAAGCTAGAAATTATAATAATGGAAATGGCAAAACAAATCCAGGATAAAACTACAGTGGTGAAAGGAGTCCCTGTGGTAGAGCCTAGTAACAATTACTTCTGGTTTAATAGTCCTAATATTATCCTTTTCTTGATACATTTCACCTTGTTCCAGGTAATTTTCTTATTCAATTACCAATATATATATATATATATTTTCCTCTGATTGTGTATTCTTATAATTATGTATCTGATTATATGCAGAATGCTTTCCAAATGGCTTACTTCTTATGGATATGGGTACTTAATCTATATCTTTACTTTAATTAGTTGATTTTTATTTATGATTTCTGTGGTATGAACTTAAATTTCTTCTTGCACAATATTAATTAACTGCAGTATGAGTTCGGATTGAGATCATGCTTCCATGAAAACTTGACAGAAATCTCTACAAGGGTCATTCTTGGTTTAGCCCTTCAATTCTTATGCAGCTATGTCACCTTCCCTCTTTATGCCTTAGTCACTCAGGTTAGTATAACTAATTACAAAATTAACCATTTATAAGCTTTGAAAATTCCTTACTGATCCCTAGCAACAAATTAAGATAAATAAGATTAATGGAAAAAATGCGATGTACAATGAAAAATTGCAGATGGGATCTCACATGAAGAAGGCAATATTTGAAGAGCAAACAGCAAAAGCATTAAAGAAATGGCAAAAGGCAGCAAAGGAGAGAAACAAGCAAAGAAAGAAGGCAGAAACAGTAGCTTCTTCTTCACCTGGGTTCATGAGTCGAGACAGTAGTACTGCTGCAACTCCAACCACAGGAACTTCACCTCTGCATTTGCTTCATAAGTGCAACCATAACTCTGTAGACCTGGAAAGTGTTGTGAGTTCTCCCGGAGCTTCCTATTTTTCTGAAACTGATCAGTTATCAGAAATTGAAGAACATCACCATCATCCAAAAACAGCTGCTGACTATGATATTGCTGATTTCTCTTTTGCTAATCTATGAATGGATTTTTCTTCTCTATAATAATAATAATACATTGATTGGATGAGTTGGTGGCACGCACGTATTGAATTCTCAAAAATATAAATAATGATAATAATCAAATAGATGCAGCTGTGTTGGGTTTCGCGATTTCATTCACGCCCATGGATGCGCCTGCTTTGGATCCCTTCTATCTCAATTGGATCCCTTCAGCTGTACAATGAAAAATTAATTTTTCTCTTATTTCTTTTTATAACTGTCCATTTTCTTTAAGTAAATAAGGGTAATTTTTTGTTTGAAATCACTCATTTATATTTTTTTTATCAATTTATTTCTAAACTAAACGGTTATTTTATATAGATATAGATTTGTTATTTGTGTTATTTTTTGTAAATTCATCATCTTTGGTTTTTTTGTCATTTTATTACAGTATTTTATTTTTTTATGGGCCGATTCAGACAAATAAAGACCGTAAATTATATCCTTCACTCTGATTCAGGATGTATTATGAACCAGGGTCAATTGACACATGTGAGTAACAGTGATAATATTGTAAATATAAAAGTTTATTAGTTTATTAAGAAATATTTATTAAGAATAAAGTAAATATTCATTGATTTAATGAAAAATGTTCATTACGAATAAACTAAAAATCTGTTAATTTATTAGAAAAGTTTATTAGTTTATTAAAAATTATTTATTACGAATAAAACAAATGTTGATTAGTTCATTAAAAAATGTTTATTACGAATAAACTAAATATTTATTAATTTATTATTAAAAAGTTCATTAATTTTTTTTTTTTATGTATTTAATTTGATGGACAAAAAATGAATATTTATTAATAAACTAATTAACTTTTACTTTATTCACAACAAATATTTAGTTTTATAATTATGAACATTTCTCAATAAACTAATTAACTTTTAATTTATTCGTAATGAACATTCAGTTTATTTGAAATGAATCTCTCTTAATAAATTAATAAATCGTGACTTTATTTATAATGAACTTTTAGTTTTATAACAAATTATGTTTTCTGAAAAAATTAATGAACATTTATTTTGTTAATAATGAACTTTTAGTTTATAACAAATGAATATTTCTTAATAAATTAATGAGTATTTTACCTAATGACATATGATGAATATTTATAAAAATGTTATCATATTTTGATAACTGTATAAATTTGATTTATTTACAAAATTGTCATCGCCTCTCACACATGTGATGGGCTTTGGTTTATAATACTACATAGACCGGAATCCATAATATAATAACTCGACAAAGCTTATTCAATCATGTAGAGATAATAAATCATATTACAATTGTCAATATGTTGCAAAAATGGAGTCACA
This sequence comes from Balakata baccata, assembly GCA_949630135.1. NCBI lineage: Eukaryota > Viridiplantae > Streptophyta > Magnoliopsida > Malpighiales > Euphorbiaceae > Balakata > Balakata baccata. Next base: position 23,106 of record CATIWF010087244.1, read on the forward strand.
AGTATTCTAGGCACTATTATATTATTAAATTTGTAGACATTGAGTCAATTTATTATGCTATTAATCTCGGTCTATGAATTTTTTCATTTTTTATGATTTTTAGTGGATTTATATCGGTATTTCTATTGAAGTATTACTAATTTGAATCAATGAAATTATTTTCCTTTTTCAAAAAAAAATCAAAAAAATTTGTAAAAAAGAAAAATATGGTATTTATAATGTATTTTTTGGTTGAATATCTTAAGATTTGAATATTATTAGATAAAGTAGTTGAACAAACTCATTCATTAAATAACATATTTAAATTCTGAAATTTTTAATTGAATGAAGTGTATTTATAAAAATTGACTTATATCACCTGATTAATATTTATAAAATAGGCGGAAGGCAATTTCATAAAGAAATGTTAATAATATGAATTATGCAAATATTTCGAAAAGATGAAATGACGTGAATCTTTTTTAATTTAATAAAATGTTTTGAGTTCAAGTCATATATATGTAAATATCTTAAAATTTATAACAAAATTTTTTGTCGATTTTGAAATTCTACCCAATACAAGTATAATTAGTTTAAATATGTGATTCTAGTTAACTAACTAAATGTGATTTGATAAAAAAAAAATTAAAAAAGAGAGAGAAATCATATAAGTAGAACCTTGTGGCTTGGATTTTCTTTTGTTTAATAAAAATGTATGACATGGTTGAGAATATATATGTACTTGAAACATTCTTATCATAATCGATGATCGAATAGTTAATATCTACGAGGTCCTCTCAACTTAGGTTAGCTAATAAAACCACTCAAATTAATTTTTTATTTAAATTAACATAATGTTTTAATCTTTAATTATTTTATCTCATTTAATATTTAAAATAAACAATATTTATTCTTTTCATTAAATCTTTATTTAGCATAAATTTTTACTGTAATTTATAGAATTATAGTACTAAAACGATATAAGGCAAAGAAAAAATTAAAAAATAATAATAAAATTATGTAATGTTATGAAGATTTGTATTAACCAATAAATGTTTATAACTCCTACATTTATATTTTCATAACCTCTTATCTCATTATTTTTAATTTTTATTATGTAGTTAATTTGTGATTTGAATTTCACAATTAAATCCCGTAAGTAAGCCTATAAATAGAGATTTGATGAACGAACAAATTTCATGAAAATTTTTTTCTTTAATCTTTATTCTATTCTCTTCTCTTCTTTTCTTACTATTTTTTACAAATTCTTTTCTTTAAATTTATAATACGTTATCAGTATGATTTCTTTTCATAAGATAAGAAGGTAAGTTTTGTTCATAATTTTTATCTATTACAATTGATAGTAGTGAATAAATTTGATAAATTATTGCATATAAAAATGGTTTCTTATTTATCTTCAAATTCTATTATGTTTTATGTTTATTATCATGAGAAAATTTTGTGTTGTAAACTTCTCTATTTTTATTTGTGTATTTATGTATATGATAATGTCTATCTTCACCTTCTCTTTATACATTTTATATATTTCGCATGTTTTATATTATATCTTATGTTATTAATATATTAATATTTATGTATATTACATTATTTCTAGGTCATGTACTCATATGTTATCATATATTTTATGTCATTTTTATTAGTAAAGAAGATAATGAAACATTTAAAACCATTTTAGTATTTGAAAATTTTTTCAATAGTTTTATTATATTAATATTTATTGTGTTGGGATTATTATTATATAGTATTTACATTCATTTTTTTTACTTTTCATGTTAAATGGTTTTAGTGATTGAAAAAAAAAAGATTTTTATTAAATTGATATGATTATTATTTACTACTTATTTTATTCTTCTTTTCTTTGGTCTAAATATGCTTGGAAGAGATAACTTTATTGGAAATAATTTAATATTAATAATTTGATATTTGATAATAATTTGATATTTATCTCTCTTTATAATAAAAATTTAATAATAGTATTAATAATTTTATTAATGTATTTGTTAATGTGCCTTAAATATATATAATTAGTATGTAATTAGACCTAATAAATTATAATGAGATGATATTTGGTATTTATAATTAAATGATAATATAACTAGATATTACATTATTATAAGTACATTATTAAATGAGAATTATTTTTAATTGAAACCATATTATATGTACATGTTACAATATATACATATTATATATGTTTCTGTTATGATTACATATTTTTATTATTTTAATATGAGAATATTTAATATTTGATTATTTATAACTTACTACAAATATATTGTCTCATTAAACGTATACTATAATCATAGCATACATTAATGGCAAAAACTATTTGTCATGGATTTTGGATGTTGAAATTTATCTTGATACAAATAGTTTTGGTGATACTGTAAAAGAATATAAAGCATCTAATTAAGATAAGGCTAAAGCCATGATTTTCCTTCGTCATCATCTTTATGAGTGATTAAAATATGAATACCTAACAGTTAAAGGCTCTCTTATTCTTTGGAATAATTTAAAGGAAAGGTATGACCACCAAAAAATTGTTATCCTTCCAAAGTCTCGATATGATTGGATGTACTTGCGGCTATAAAATTATAAATCAGTGAGTATAACTCCGCAATGTTTAAAATAAGTTCTCAATTGAAATTATACGGAGAAAATATTACTAATAATGATATGTTAGAGAAAACATTTTCTACATTTTATGCCTTGAATGTGCTCCTACAGCAGCAATACCTTGAACGAGGTTTTAAAAAATATTATGAGTTGATCTATTATCTTCTTGTGGTTGAACAAAATAATAAACTTTTGATGAAAAATCATGAATCTCGTCCAATTGATTCAGTTGCACTTCTTGAAGTAAATGCAACAATATCTAACTGTCATGGTCGCGATCGTGGCCATGGTCGCGATTGTGGCCATGGTCGTAGTCGTGGGCAAGGTAATGATGGTCATTACTATAAAAATGTGCAAAGTGATGAAAAAAGAGAAAAAGAAAATTTTTCACATTATAAAAAGGAAAACTCATGCTTTAGATGCAGTATGAAATGACATTGGTCACGTACCTGTCGTATGCCTAAACATTTAGTTGATTTATATCAAGCCTTCTTGAAGGAGAAAAAGAAACATGTTGAAGCAAACTTGGCAGAAAATATAGAAGCAAATTTTGCATACCAAGATGATGATTTTTTCTTTAACTAATTGGATAAGACGCATTTTGATGTTGCAGACTTTTTTGAACAAAATAATGAGAAAATTGATCCATAAAATACTTGAAAATGAAGTAGTATATAATGAAATAAATTTATATATGTTTGTTTGAGTGTAATGTTTTGATTTAGTTGATTATATATATATATATATATATATATATATATATTATCTATTTGAATTTTTGTTATCATATAATATATTTTTATAATTACTTATTACAATTTATTTTTCTTTTTAAGAATATAGATTTTTCACACTCATCGAGAAATTTCAAGAACAATGAGGAAGATATAGGCTTAGCAGATAGTGCAACGACATATACTATATTGAGAAATAGAAAATATTTTTCTAATTTAACTATGATGGAAGCAAATGTTAGTACAATATCAGGTTCTGTAAACTTGATAGAAAGCTCTGAAATAGCTCATATCCTCTCAACTAATGAAATAAAATTCATAATTGATAATGCTTTATTGTCAACTAAATTAAAGAGAAATCTGCTAAGTTTTAAAGACATACGTCATAATGAGTACCATATTGAGACTTGTAATCATAATGGTATGTAATATCTTTATATTACATCAATAGTCTCAAATGAAAAATGAATTTTGAAAATATTGTCCA
>CATIWF010087267.1:0-10902 GCA_949630135.1 Balakata baccata
CAAAGAAGCGCTCAAAGCCTATAGAGACTTATATCTTTGCTCTTTTTAATGAGAACAAGAAAACTCCTGAATTAGAGAAGCATTGGGGCCTCTTTCTCCCTAATATGCAACCTAAATACTCTGTCAACTTCAATTAATATACATATATATATATAAGTATTTGGTTATGAGCATCAGGACCTCTTGAATAATGTGTTTTAGCAAATAAAGCAAGCTGTTTGTATCCAAACTATATATAATGAATAAAAGACATTATCTTAAATATATCATTACTTGGGCACTCTTTTGCAAGCTTTTTGCGACAGTCGAAATTACCTCGCTTTTTGCGACAGTAGAAATTAGATACTAGTCGTCCACTCATGCTGCATTTTTTTTTCTTTATTTTTTCTGGTGATTTAAAATGTTTTTATTTGTTATTTAATTTAATCTCCATATGATTACAAAAAAAAAAAAAAAAAAAAAAATCTCCTAGTAATAGAAGTGAAAGCATGACCTTTTCAAAGATGCCTTTGTAGAATATAATTCCCTAGTAAACAAGGCAACAAGTTGCAGCTGAATGTGAGCCACGAATGATGGTAGATAATTTATATAGGACTCATATAGAGATATTTCATAGAAGTAGATCATATCTCTCAATTTAACACTAATGTACGGTAATATTTTCCAACTTTAATTTATAGCACTAATATCCTCTAATTTTAATTTACGTAACAAAAATATTTGTCTTACGTATTTTTACAAATTATCTGTGATAATTAGGTGTTACATTACCGCCTACATAAAATAGGCATGATGACTAGACGTTACATTACCACATATATGGAATGCAAGAATTTTTTTAAAGCAATTGTGTTTAAATGAATTTCTTTTCTTTTTTTTTTTTTAAAAAAGAAAACTTCAGTGATTTAGATAAGGTGTTTCATGGAAACATAATGTGGTACCTAGTTATCAACGTAACTTGTAAATCTATAAAAAAAAAAAAAAAAGTGTAAAGGGGAACATTTCTATTGCATGAATTAAAATTGAAAGATATTACTTCTCCAAAAAAAAATTGAGAGATATTAATCACATTGAGGACGATATATAACACTAGGGAGTTATCCTTATGTTGTGTCGGCAGTGAAAAGCGGAAATATTAAGATAAATATATAACATATAAATGTAATAATATTCAATTTAAATAATAAATAAGAGTAATATTTGTATAAAGTAAATTATTTCAAAGATAATGCCATTATTGATTTATTTGTAATACACTATTAAAATTATACAAAACACAAAAATTTAAAAGTTATGCTAAAAAAAGGTGTGGCAACATATGGCACTGTGGTACTTTTTTTATTATTAAGTATATGCTTCTTTCATTTCTAGAAAGGAACAATATCTAATTCCCCGATTATTTCAGTAGGCCATGTGAACATATAGAAATATCAAGTAACTAATGTTATAGTATAATAAAATAATAGTAATAAGAATAACTGTAACACCCATCAATATAACTAGATTTCCCTCTAATTATACAAAAAGATATTACGATGCATGAAATTTAAAATATAACGCTCACAAGACAAGGCCTAGAAGGTAATATGGTATAAGAAGGGTAATTTGGTAATTTAAAGGGAGAAAATGTATATATATTGAATATATGAGAGTTATATTGTGAAGATATGAAGGTATATTTGGGGTATATATAAAGTATATTAGTCAATTTTGGCTTTGGGTTGCATTAAGGGATGAAATAAATGAAGAAAATGTGAAGAATCGGTCTTCATGACTGTGAACAAAGTGTTCATGACCATGACAATTGTGGTCAAATGATCAGTATTGACTTTTTGAGGTAGCTGCTACAGACCTTCATGACCATGATAGTTTTTGTTCATAGCCATGAAGGTCTAGTATATAAGTTGTTTACACGATCTTATCTTCATTTTTCATCATCTTTTCAACTTCCAAACCCCAAGAGCCATCCACACACCCAAGAACCTTAAAAGAGTTCATGGATTTTTGAGAGATCAAACACCAAAACCAAGAGAGAAACTAAGATCAAAGCAAGATTTGAAGGATTTGTCAACAAAGAAGAAGATTTGGATGAGAGAGAAGGTGCAAGCAAGGAAGAGCTTTGTTTCTTTGCATGATCAAGAGTGTTTTAGGTCATCAAGAGATAAGAAAACATGAGAACTCTATCTCTTTGTTATGCTTTTGAAGTTATTTGGTGAGTTTGTTTTGATTGGATAAAGAGCCGTGGAAGTTTGTTTTGGTTTGAAGAAGGGATGATGGATTTTCATGAGAAAAGTTTTTCTTGAAGTTTAATTAAGCAAGAAATCATGATATTAATTTAGAATCAAGCATGATAACTTCGATTTGGAAATTATGGGATTTGATATATGATTATGTTTAATTGTCAAAGACATAGAATTTGACATATAGTCATGGTTGTGTTAGGAAAACAAGTGGAAGAAGGAGGTGATCATCAAGGAGAGTACGTAGCTCGTTAGTTGGTTTTTAACAAGCTCCTAATAGAGGTTTGTACATATGCACATTGTTATTTGCCCCTTAAATGTGATAAATGCATGTAAAATATGTAATATGCGTTTATATGATAATTGAGCAAGCTTGATGGGTAAGAAATGTTTTATTTTTGAATTTGAAAGCATGAAATAGTATATTACATATACAAGATATTAAAATGAGTATTGAAAAGGTATCAACTGTCAAATGAGTATAAAAATGACAATATGACTTAGAGTGTGCATTTTGGGTAAAATATGTTGTTGAACATGCTTATTTGATAAGTAATGTGATATTGTTAAATATGAAAGCATAAAATGGTATGATCCAATATTAGAAAGATTAATTAGAGTATTTGAATATGTATAAATATGGTTATAAATAAGAAAATAACAAATGTGCTAAAGTGGGTACAATGCATGTGTAAAGTTTGAGTTGTGAGCTTGGTTGTGACCCATTTTGGGGGATGATTTGAGTTATGATAACTTGTTTGTTTTGGTGTTTAGTGACCATGGATGACATCTATGTATGTTTAAGAAGAGTTTAGAAGTAGAATTTTGACAAAATTTGACCATAGGTATAAGTTAAGACCTTTCACAACCATGCTAAAATTGTCATAGCTATAAAGGTTTAGTCCAGTGGCCTTCACCACCAACCCAATTGTCATTACCGTGAAGACACTATTCACAACAATAGTGACTTATATTGAAATGATGTTTTGGTAGGTCCATTACATGTCGATTATGCTCAAATGCTAAAGTATGATATAAAAACATGTGAAAACATATCGATATGCATAAATGTGACATGTGACTGTGCATATAAAATATGGAAGCATAATGGAAATATAAAAGAATGAGATTGAAATAAAGGGATACTTTGATATAAATGCTCATTTCTCTACTTGAAAACTACTTTAGGTTATATGATGCATTATAAAGGAGATAAGCGATACGTATCGACAAGATGTATGAGTGAGAATCAGGTTGTTTAGCCTTGACTTGGGTGCTTTTGGTCCTGGTACTCATATCCATTATACTTAGTCAAGTTAGCTGAGCCCTAGTTTGGGTGATCACGCTTGACTTGAAGGAGATCAAATGAGCATACAAATTACAGTTATACTCAGTTAGGTTATCTGAGCCCTAGTCTGGGTGAGCATGCTTGACTTAAAGGAGTTCGAATGAGCATACAGACTACAGTGGATCAATAGGATGACTAGCTCACCTACTTTATACCCCGTATTCAGATAGTCCAGGAATGAGGCTTGAGTTATTTGTTGAAGTTGATTAATTGAAAGAAAGTGAATAAAATAGACAGGTTGAAAAGTAAAAAGTCATAAATGACTAGGATAAATGATATGAACATATGAAATGTATTCCATGCATTAGGAAAATAGTTAATGCATGAGTTTTATGTGATATATGTAAAACAAAGGCATGAATTATGACTTGGACATGACATTACATGCATGTGATACAACATTATTATATTTTTCATGAATACGATTTATATGATCATATGCCATGATTTGTTTTGTGCTATATTTTATATGATTGCATGGGAAAATTTCAATGTCTATGTGTACCACTAAACTAGAAATGGCTTAGCGTAGATTTTTCTCATGCAGGTTCAGGACTTATAGATTATAAATAGTTGAAGTTGAAAGAGAAGTTTGAGCTCATATCAAAACAAGATAATTGTGACCTGGTTTGTGGGTCTATGCTATCATATTGTGTATTATATATATAAACATGCATATAGGAATAGTGATAAAGGTTATAATATGATACAGTTGTGATATATATATATATATACATATTAATTTCACGCCCATAAGGAGTTATCATGGTCTTTATAGTGTATTAAAAAGATTTAAGGCATGAAAAACCAAAATGAGGGGATGTTAGTGTTGTACACGACCTGTGCAAGGTTGGTTGGGTAAGTGTTGTGCAAGATATGATGGCCAAGACACTGTGCAAGACCCGTGTTGTGTCGGGATGAGATTTTTAGGGATTGGAGCATAACCCATATTGGTTGCACGACCCATGCTTGGTGTTAGATATATATCTATACACGTGCTCTCTCTCTTTCAGCTATAAGATCATTTCTACCCACCTCCACTTGAGAAAAAACATTAGAATCACTTTCTTCTCCTTCCTAAACTCAAATCCAACCTAAAGATCGCTCAAATACTTAAGAGAAACACAATTAATCCCGAAGATCTTCATTTTTAAGTGTGGATTGGGAAGAATGGGAAAAGTTTGTGCAAATGAGGAAGAATAACAAGGAGACCCAACACCAAATTCGACCTTAGGGAGTCATCTAATGGGATTTTGGTAAGTTTTACACTATTTTACCTTCTTTAATCTTTGATTCTCTTTAATTCCTTCTTCTTTAAAAAAGAGAACTCGAAAATCTACCTAAGGTTGGGAGTTTATAACTAAAATAGGGAGATATAGAGCAAGATCTTGTGATTTAAAGGTTAAACCAAGTATTAGAGAGTAGCCTTCAACCCTTGATCTAGTTTTGGAAACACAACATGGATGAGAACTATAGAACCTAGGGTTCATAATTGTGATTTCTAGTGTTTGTGCAAAGTAAAGGTTTTAATGAGCAATGTTGGTTTTCGGAGCACCTCAAGACCCTCAAAGTAAACACCAAAGAGGTAAAGGAGTTTGTTTTTTATGAGATCAAGTTAGGGAAAACTTGAGGTTTTTATACAATAACACTCTTACATTTATGGCATGATAGTGACTCATGTTTGTGATTATTATATATATGAAATGTTATAAATGCTTGAATGCAATAAGAACCATGATTGAATCATGAATACTTGAATTAAATGAGCCTTGTATGTGCGAACGTTGAATACTCCAAAGAGTATTATATGAGATTGAAAGGCTTAATGCCATAAATACTGTCAAATGCAATTATGATGATAGTTAATATGTTATGAAAGGCTTGTGCCCAATGTGTAAGAAATTTTGATTGGAAACAAGATGTGCAATAAATTATATATTCTTGACCACCATGAAAGCTTAAAGAGGAATTATTAATAAGCTTCTTAGGTTGACAACTATGAAAACTTAAAAAGGAATTGTGATATGCCTCTTGGGGTTATAAAGGTACCATAAATCCCTATAAACACGATCTTCAGAATTGAGCTTGCGACATGCTAATTCCCAAGTTGGCGACACCATATACAGACATGGATTGTGACAGTACACACATACCTCGATTGAGTTCGGTTATAATATAGTGATAAACAACAATGGTTTTGTTTTATTTGGATGAAAGTTATTATGAAATGAATCTTTGTTTATAACGTAGAGTATACCATCGGTATGGATATCAAGTAATGAAATATGTCGTTGTATAACAATTGTGTATGCCCATGTATTGTAAGCTATTGTATTATTTATACCACTAAGCGATTGCTTAGCATGAGAGTGTTGTTGTCTCTCACATAGGTGGAGAGAAATAGTTCAAAGAGCTGTAGAAGACAGAGAGACTAGAGTATAGAGATCATACTAAGCTACAGGGTATAAGTCACATAGTGACTCTTTTGTAAAGTCTTCATTTTGTACATGTCAAATTTTTTTTTGAACATTTAGGATTTTGTATTTTATGGATCTTTTGAGGGCTAAGCTCTTATAAGCATACTTTTTGTAAACTCCACCATTTCAATATATATATATATATACATCCATGAAAGTTTTGATTTGTCTTGTGGTTGGTTTTAAAGTTAGTCATCATGGTTATGATGCATCACATCGTTTTAAACAAGTTTTGGATTTCTGCATGATTATATAGTAGTTGGGTAACATACCTTCATATGACTCGGGAATAAATCCTAGCTATATATAGGGGCATTACATCAAACATGTATGGGGCGTGGAGCCTAAAACTATATGTGAGGTATATAATGTTAAAAGAAAAAAAGATATATGAGCCAGTGTGATACAGACATTGTATGTATATGAGCGCAACATATAAGATGATGATAAATAACTGGTAATTAGATAAGTACAATTTGTGACATTCTATCTACATAATAAGATTGTTCCTATTATAGGGAGATATAATGGGTATAGTTCTGTTGTATAGGTAAGATATCACATAAAATTTATTCAATTTAAAAATTTTTCCCTATATCATGGTCATGATAACTTGAAAATAAAAATCAAATGTCGTTGCAAAAAATTAAAATTTACTGTACAGACCTTGAAACCACTTGAGCTACACCCAACTCAAAATTAATACAAACTTTCTCAAAAATGCAAAAACAAAACTAAATACTTTATCACTTAATGCTTGAACATGACATCTATATGTATCATCATGCTCCTAATGTCAGCTTAACCTTTGACTCTTCGTACTCTGCCTTCTTGTCAACTCCACCTTGTACCTTAAACCTACGTATGAGGGGAAAAACACACACTCGCTTAGCAAATAAAACTCAGTATGCATATAATCATATAAAACTATGCAATATATATATATATATATATACCTTTAACTCAATTTTGGATAGAAATTACCTCTATCCTGTACATCACTCACTCCCATTTCCATACCATTAACTACCTAGTAATTAAACATCTACATCATATACAACTACATATATACATATATTCAACCGCCCCTGTAATAAGGCACGGCAATCCATCATACATATCAAAATAATATGATTAACATAAACCTAAGACTCATCCAGTCTTATCTAGCATATCTCATATATATATATATATATATATAGAGTTCAATTCCCGTTCTCAACCCATGACCAATATAAGCTCGAAGTTTCCTTCGTAACTCCCGGAACTTCTTCGTAGTGTCTTTGTTCCATGCCTCATTTCATAGGGAACCTCAAAGTGGCTCTATTTCATAACTCAATTTTGGATAGAAATTACCTCTATCCTATACATCACTCACTCCCATTTCCATACCATTGACTACCTAGTAATTAAACATGTACATCATATACAACTATATATACACATATATACATAACAAGGCACATCAATCCATCATACATATCAAAATAATATGATTAACATAAACCCAAGACTCATCCAGTTTTATCTAGCATATCTCATGTAATCTCATACAAATTCCACACATTTCAAGTTTCATCAAGTTTTTCTAGTTGAGAACGTTTGCAAGAAGCTTAAGATCCCTCAATTAGTATCATAGAAACTAAGGGCACTCACAACAAGCTTAAGACCCCTTAGTCTTATTTAAACATTAGGTACAAGGGCACTCACAATAAGTTTAAGACCCATTGACTTCCCACTATTGTACTATGTTCAATTCTATTGTATCCCAGGGTTGCATGCCCCATACAAACATAGTATACATATCATAAATTAAAACCATAACCTTTTTCACATCCAATTAGCTCAACCAAACACCAAACAGTAGCTGTCACGGCTAACCTGACCATGAATATTGACTATGAAGCATTCTATTCCACTTGACCAAACAGATTCATAAGAACTACACATTCATAATCATAACAAATACACTTAAGCCATTCAATACTGTATCTAATCTTATTTACTTGTTATTATTACGATCAACTACAATTAATTTCATTTATTACTATTCATATTCCCAATTCGACATTTATAACACATTTAAGCATTACACAAATAATCATAATATCCATATAGTACATCCATAAAGATTGTATTAAGAATATGTACAGACCACACTTCCATGTATATTCCACATGGTATACTAACATAATTTCAATTAAACCATAAATAACAACTACCCAACTCCATTAATTCTAATCTATTCAGCCTACTTTTAATGCTCCTTCATATTGCAAACATAGTTCATTACCCTTAATTTTCGCATTCCTTGTAATACCTTACCTCGTCTTCATTATTTTATAATAACATTCCATACATACTAATCCACCAATTATTATTCATTAGAACCAATCAACATGTTATTCATTCTTTTTAACAACCCATTTAAGGTTCACAATTATGATTTAGCATTTTAATTGTAACACCCTCCCATATAGTGGATTTAATTCTACTATACAAGAGAATGATACCTATAATATCTATTCATTCTTATCCATTCTGTGATTCATATTATTAATCATGTCATACTATCATATCCTGTCATTAAATTGTATTAACTTAATATATAATACCAAATAACTATCACATATCTTAATAATGCAATAATCCTTAATAAAGACTGTAAATCCAACTCTATGGCTAAATATGTTCAAATTATTACATAAGTTCACAAAATCTAATAATAATAAAGAATTAATCAAGTCTTGTTAAATCTCTCAAAACTACCCATGAATGAATGAAAAATAAAATAATACAAAATGCATAAGCAACCGACTCTGAATTGATCTGGCTCTGACTGTTGGGGTTCTCTTCGGTCTACTTGACATATGGTTCCAAACTTACGTGTAAGAAAACTCAAACGCTAAGCTACTAAAAGCTTAGTGGTATATATGACCATAATTATTCTAGCATGTAAAATCATATAATTATGGCATTCACTCTAATAACATACATATTCCACAATCATTTATCTCACAAGTTCATACTAGGCAATTTTGTAGCAAGAAAGCAAGGAAAGGTATCTGGTAGATGGAAACTTTACTTAATCATCATAACCATGTAACATTTTACAAGCTTATTGTTACATTTTATTTACTCACCCAACCACTCGACACATTGACTAATCTGGATATGGATCGTGAATAGGAGCGCTCCCTGAGCTTAAGCCAACCTATTCTCATTTTTAATGTGATTATGACACTAGTCAAGGGCGCTCCTAGACCTTAAGCCCCTTGACAAAAATTAAATAGAAGTATTGCTATCATAAAAAAGGGGGGGGGGGGGGGGGGGGGGTTAGGGGTGCCCCCAGAGCTTAAGCCCCTTGCCCAAATCATATCGTATAAATATCTACGATACCGTACATAAATCCAAAATGGTATGATATCTATCATAACACTATTCCTAGTACAAGTAATAGACATATTCGTCTTTTCAAATTGCCCTTTAGCTCATAAAGCACATATTATCATATACATAATTCATAAATTCATTTAATCCAATTGCTCATTTTAGTACATGCAAGCTTTTATTATTCATAATTTTATCATGCCACCACTTGACCATTTCATTATAAAATTTATCTAATAATTTACAGGCATTTTCATAAGTTTATTGGCATAACATAAAAGGTTCCATTACTCAATATGTATATAAATATTTAAATTGGTTAATATATTATCTATATATATAATAATCTGTTGAGTCATTCTAATTTAATTCTGATGTCTATTAAGTATAGTGTGTTTGCAAACATAATAGATAAACTGATTAATGAAATAGTTTACTGTGATAACTAAATAATAATAGACATTTGTCTAATATGTACCATAAGTTCAAACCCAATATTAAACTACTCAACTAATCATGCAAAAATTATTTTACCAGTAAAGTCTTTTTTTTTTTTTGAGTTCTAGTAAAATACCAATGAGATTTCCAGTGTTCTAATTATTTTTAGACTCAATTTTAACTCCATTCAATCATAAGACATACCCAAAAATTTATTTAGCTATTAATTTTCATGAATCCAACATTTCCACACTCAACATCAAAATATCAAATAAATTCATAGTCTCATCACAAGTAAAATCACATAGAAATAACAAAGAGAAAAGCGAATAAAAATGAGCATATATACATACCTAAATTTTAGAGCCTTAAATATGTTTCTAACGTTCACCTTCAGTCTAGTGATCGTTCCCACCAGTAGTATCCTTTCCTAATACGAAAATTAAGCCATAAATAAAAACCTCTAAAAATTTAAAATTTATAATATGATAAATGAAAACTAAAAAAAAACTAATTTTGGGACAAACACAGAGAAATACTTACTAGATGGATACTGGAACCAAACAAAAAAGACACTGCTAAAGTATATTCTCTTCAGAAAAAGGTTATGTGGAGAGATTTTTACTCTAGGAAATCTGATGAGACAGAAGATAGTGGCAACTATTTGAGATTCTTTAAGTATTTATAGGGAGTGGAGTCTATTAGGGTAATGACGAACTTTTAAATTCTTGAAAAATGAGAAAAGATTGTGTAAAGAAGAGGACAAATGCAGCTAGATTTAACATATCAATGAAAGAATTGGTGCACTGTGGCTTAAATATGCACTGATTGGACCACACAATTGCAAAACCCAAAGAGAGCACAAGTAGGCTCCTTTAGACATGCAGACAGGTTTGCTTTATATTTTTTTTAATATAATATTATAATATTCTAAATTCCTAACTTCTTTATTTACTTGTTTTAATATATATAATCATATTATATTTATTTATTCCTTTACCTATAAACT
>CATIWF010087307.1:0-25614 GCA_949630135.1 Balakata baccata
TTCTTTTGCTTTTGAACATTTGTTTGGGCCATAGGCCTCTTCTTTTGCTTTACAATGCCATTTAGCTAGTCACAACGCCTTTTAAATCCATATGCATATGCAATTTGCAACAATCATTACTTAACATTTGCATTTATATCAGATTTGCATATTCAATAATCAATCACTCCATGTAAGAAAAGCCTATAACATAACCATATATTTAAGTCATTCATCTCCTTTTTGATATCATATCCATACCATAACAATCACGTAATTCATATAGCCGTAACTCAAGTCACGTTGCACATAGCACGTAATAATTGCATTACACGTAACACGTACCAAAGAAATCGTTCGATAATTAAACTCACCTTTTCTTTTGCTAATAAGCCTCTATCTTACCATCTTTCACTTCCTTGAGACTCTCCAATATGCTGTGGATCTTAAGTATGGCCAGATGATGGAGTTTGGGGGCTTGGAACCAGATGAAAATGAAGAAGGAGATGAAAATGCAAGAAATGACAAAGAAGGCAGTTTAAGGCCCTCTTAACCGACTCACTTTTGCTCTTTTTCCCTTTTTTTTTTTTACTTTTACTTTTTTTCTGATATTATTTTTAATAATTTAAATAAATAATAAATAATTAATTAATTAAATTAATTAATTATTATTATTATTATTTTCTCTACATAATTACAAGTACTTAGTGCCAAAATACTATGTAGTCAAATTGTCTACTTTAATATAACTACGCTAAATTTTCCTTTATTTCAAATGTAATCATTTATTTAATTTCATTTTCAATATCTTGTGTCCTTATTTAAATTATAGCTAGACACGTACGACTTGGTCCTATTGCAATAAACTAACTCGTGTCAAGTCTATCTCGTGAATACGTCTAGCTAAAATCCCTACGTATGCATGTGTTTCGTGTGACAGACATTTGTAAAATAAATATGTCCAAATGTAATGCGTGTCATAATGCATGTGGGAAAGTCGAGGATGTTACATATCATCTTTGAGTGATAGAGCAATTTAGATATCTCATATCACTTAACATGAGCTTGCTCATTAGCCATCTCTCTAAGATGATATATAATGGTTTTGCATCCATTTCCATGCTGCTTTTGAAGTTAGAACAACTTAGGACCAATCCATTGTCATTTAAGTATTTCTTGTATGCAAATTATTCATAATACTTTGCATCTCAAGCATTTAGGGAAGGAAAATAGCTATTCTGAGACTTTGTCAACCTTTTGGATTTGAGAACCATTCTCAGTTTTATGCTACTCAAGGAAGCTTAGGTTAGTCAAAATGTATGACTCATGAATACGCTTTGATTCACACTAAATAATATGATTCTAACAACCTAGAAGTAAAGATCAAGATTGTAGAAGTGTGTACATAAATGAATGCATGATATTAGGTCTTTAATAAAATGCACTATGACTCTCACTATTTTATTGCAAGTCCATAGCCCTCATTATGAACCCGAGAGAACCTATATGGAAGTTCTCCTAGTGGGTCGATATCCAATTTGCAAAGAATGACCTTGAGGCAAGTCAACAAACCATCCTTAGTTTAATTGGTAGGTATCTAATCCATACCAATTGCAATTCCATGCAACTATTGAATCTTATGCTATCAACTAATTGATGTGTGCACACACATTGGGCTATCAAATCTTGATATGTGCACATTTCATATACACTTACTCAACTTCGCCTCCAATACTCGTTGACCTTAGCGCAAATCCAACAAATCAATGATATTGGTTAAGTCCAACCTATTAATCATGAAATCTAATTTCGATGGTTCAAACATATTCTTATAAAGTGAGGTTGAGGCAATTCAACAACTCTAACTTTAGAAGAACTCTAGTTTTCCCCATATTAATGGAAGGCGTAGGACAATTGTTTATATAGTGAGGGATTTTGTTAATTTGGTCTCATCATATTATTATTGCATGCTTTTATATATCATACATTCATCACATGGATATATAAAGATAGTTACATTAACTATATGACATGACTATGGATATACTAAAGTCAATCTATTGAGCCAAAAAGAGATTGACTAGGTCTTACCTAAGTATATGCATGAATTACAACTCAAAAATAGAAATCTAATTTCTACTTCTAAGTCTTCTTGCTTATGGCACCATCTCCTTTGCTTCTTGTTTCTTTGCATTTCCATTCTATCCAAATCCTATATAATCTAACTACATATTTCAACTATAAAAAACCTCAATTTACATTTCAAGGAAGTAAGATGAGATAGCAGGGACACGCATGCTCTATTTACCATAAAACAAAAAATATGCATACTCAATCACATTAGGCCTAAGTCCATTATCATCTATCATGCCTTTCCATACACCCCTAGCATGCATTCTCTAATACATAAAATAAAATAAATAAGGTAGTGACAATTTTGGATTCTAAATTTGAAAATCAGTTGAACCAAATTTGCCTACTTATATTGTTTCGGTTAATTCAATTTTATATGTCTTTTTAATATGGAAATTAATAATTAATCAAATTAATTGAATTACATATTTTCAAAAATTAATGCAAAATTAATTCACCTTAAAATTAGGTTATTATAATGTCAAAAATTAAATAATTTAATTCTAACATACATATTCCAAAATTTCCAAAATTTTTAGAACCTCAATTATCATTCTAAGCATCTTTAGGTCAGCTAAAGTCTATGAAAATAATTTTGGCACAAGCCAAAATTATCAAGACAAACGAACCAACACATAAGACGTTCAAAATAACCCATTTACTATCTAGAATTAATTTGAAAAATTTAAATTCGAGCAAATTTATTTTGGCATGCATTTAACATCAAAATAACATATTTTTAATCATACAAAAATTATTTCAAGGTACTGGAAACAAAATATTCACATACATAAAAAATCAAACAAAACAGTCTCGCCGGATACCCTAAAACAGACCAGTTTTGATGTTTGTTTGAAA
The DNA here is from genome assembly GCA_949630135.1 of Balakata baccata. Classification (NCBI taxonomy): domain Eukaryota; kingdom Viridiplantae; phylum Streptophyta; class Magnoliopsida; order Malpighiales; family Euphorbiaceae; genus Balakata; species Balakata baccata. The sequence goes on from CATIWF010087307.1 coordinate 2,971, forward strand.
AATTAATTAAAACAATTTTTAATTAATTATTGCACACTTCCAGAGGCTTAAACACATTCTCAATATTTCAAAATAATTTTTCCACAATCGAATTAGAAAAAAATGTCAACAGCCCCATCATTCAAACCAAATAACATCACAAGTTCAACAACAATGCAATTTTCAATAATATTGTAATAAATTCGAAATTAATTATTCGAATCACATTCATAATATTTTTCATTCAAAATAATCATCCTTAATTATCCCATAATCAGATTATTGAAAGAAAAATATATAAAATAAATTTTACAAATAAATTTTAATTTTTCAATCTAATAGAACCAAAAATGCCAAAACCGTGCAAACCAATTGCACCTTTAATCAAAATTAATTTTACTGGATATAAGGGGGCTCTAATACCAATGTTAGATTTTGGGAATGTATCTCATACATAAAATATCAGCAGAAACAAAAAAAATCAAAACCCGAATCATTGGATTCTACTTGTGCCATTAAAACTAATTTTAAAAAATCATAGTGGGAAATTATACCTTTAATTTCTTGAACCAATTCTTCAAATTTCCATCTTATTGGGTTGTAGCAAACCATGACAATCCAATCTTGGATTGTCTCTAATGATAATCCATACTGAAATGGAAGAAAGAAACCATAAGGGTAATGGTTTGAACACACACAATGTGCTAGCAGCATTGTGTATGTTCTTTGAGATAAATTCTAAGAAAATTAACTATTAATTTTCTATGGTGGCTACATCAGTTTTTCTAATAAAAATACCATTTATAGGTGTTTCCAAACACTCTAGGATTAGAAAAATTACCAAAATAGATTTAGGGGCTTTATGCCAAATTGGCCAAAACTTAGCCAATTCTGCTAGCACCCGCGCGCTAGGCTTGTCTAGCGTGCTGGGAATGGCCTACCACGGGCCCGGGACTCCCCCAAGCAATTTTTCTGGATTTGTTTTCTTGTGATCCCATCACAATTCGACCCTAAATAATTCTCTCATTTTTTTGGATCCTATCCAATACCATTTGACTCATTTTTCATAACTCCAATATGTGTGACCCATTAGGTTCCCTGGTTATGTTGGCCACCCGAATTAACAATTAATTCAAGCAAGTCATGAACAGTATTTAGCAATACATCATGACCCCCAATTGACCAGAAAGTCAATGGTTTGACTACGAACCTTTCCATAGACAACAATGTGTACAATTCTTCCTTTCACCATACTACATCCCACTCGGTTCAGAGTATGGACTATGTGTCAGCTCCCACTAGACTGACTACGTCACCTAGCCCAAGTAATGTTAGATCTTGTCCTTGAGACTTATTACTCTTTTAGACATGTCACTGAAGACCATCTTCAGGGTGTTTCCACTCTAGCCTGAGATTCCTGAATAATAATCCCGATAAGAGGTTGTAGGTATACTCTTCCTCTATCAGGAGCAGTAAATCCTCTGTTGGTTACCTAATTACCATCAGATACCTCAAGCTGTACCCAATCATCACCCTATGAGCGACCTCTATGAGGCAACAAGGAATGGAGTCAAATCACAAAATCAGTATCCAATATATCTTTGAGTACCTCAAGTCTAAGTATATATGTACCATTGCTATGATGAGACTATCATTGACATTTGAATAGATAATCCATATGATTGTCTCATAGCAGGTCATCTGCTTGACTACTCTTAGCAGGCATCCACATGTTAACTTTGAACATCTCATACTCACAGCTTATGAAATCTACTACTTGATCCAATCAAGGAGTATAACATGTGCTAGTCTATCTGGATCAACAATGTCCTGTCTTGTTGATCCAATGACTAGGGATAATTTAGATACTAACATAATTATACATTATAGGAATCTCAGTATCATCATTCCATCATGATTTCCTTCATGCTATGTTTTATATCATAAACTTTCATTAATCAGTTTAAGATCTATATCAATTCATATGCAAATGAATACTAATATAATGAATATGAATATGTACTCTAAGTGCCTGAGGCGATTGCCTTTTGGGCATATCTTTAACTCTCACTACAAATCTGCGAGAACCTATATGGAAGTTCTCTTAGTGAGTCGATATCCAATATCTCCAAAAATGACCTTGGGTCTGTCCAACAAGCCACCTTGGGTCAATTGGTAGGTATATGATCCATACTAATTGCATTCACATGCAACTATCGAATCTAGTGCTATCAACAGTTGATATGTGCACACTCATTGGGTTATCAACTCTTGATATGTGCACATCTCATATACGTACCCAACTTCGTTTCTATCCACATTAACCTTGGGTTTGTCCAACAATCTAATGCATCTAGTTAAAGTCGGCACATTAATCATGAAATCTTATTTCCATGGTTTGAACATATTCATGTAAAGTGAGCTTAGGTTTGCCCAACAACCCTAACTCTAAAAGAACTCTTGTTCTCACCGTATTAATAGAAGACGTTAGCATTAATGTTGTTAAACGAAGAATTTTCTTAATTTAGTCTCATCATTGTTTGAGCAAGCAATTATACATTCATTCATTGGAAGAATATATAAAAGATAGTTACATTAATTATATGGTATGATTATAGATATTCTAGAATCAATACTTTGAGCCAAAAGGGAATTGATTAGGTCACACCTAGGAATATGCATCAGTTGCAACCCAAAAATAGAAATTGAAATTCCTATTTTTAAGTCTTCATCTTTATGGCACCTCTTCATTGCATCTTCCTCCTTTACATCTCCAATCTATTCTAATCGTGTGTAATGTAATTACATATTTTCAAAAAGAAAACCTCAAGTAAATGAAAAGAGAAAAACATGAGACAAAAGGAGAGGCAGGGACATGCAGACCATATATACCATAAAATTAAAATAACCATGCATGCTCAATCACATTGGGTTTAAGTCTATAATCATCCATCATGCAATCTATACACTCCTAGCATGCATTCCCTAATGCATAAAATAAGGTAAATAAGATAATGACATTATACACATATTTCATAAGTGCTGGAATTGAAATATACAAATACAAAAAAGTATAAACAAAACAACCCAATTGGGCACACCAAAACAACCCCATTTTTATAATTGTTTGTAAAATTGATTAGAACGATTTTTAATTAATTTTTGGACCCTTTCAAAGGCTTAAGCACATTCTTAACATGTCCAAATAATATTTTTATAATTAAATTATAAAAATAATATGAACAGCCTCATCAAACAAAATCACTAGATTACCAAAACCTAGTTTTCGCCAATTTTTACAATAAATCCGAATTTAATTATTTAAATCCTATTCAAACTATTTTTCAATCTTAATAATCATTCGTAATCATCCCATGATCAGATTATAGAGAAAAATAATTAAAACGAATTTTACCAATTAAAATTAAATTTTCAATCTAATGGAACCAAAATTGTCAAAATCAAGCAATCTCATTGCATCTTCAATCAAAATTAATTTTGATGAGCACAAGGGGTCATTGATACCAATGTATAAAATGGAACAAAAATAAAATAAAATCAAAACCTGAACCAAGGATTCAACTTGTGTCATCAAAATTCATTAACCAAAAACAAGGGTTTGAAGATGTTGCCTTTGTTGTTCATGAAATGTTCCTCCCCCACTTCTTGTCAAGTTGTCACAAAACACAATAAAACAAGCCAATGATAATCCATATGAAGTCGGGAGGAAACCTCTTAGGGAATGATCTTGAATAATTATTTTGTGCTAGTGAAATAATTATTCTTTTTGGAGTGAAAAGTTTATAAATTAACACTTTATTTTTCTAATGAGGTTAGGTTTATTTTTTTGATGAAAAAGACATTTTATAGATGTTTCCTAAGCATTGTATGCCTAATGACCAAAAAAATTGCCAAAAGCCAATTTTAGGCCGACTGGTAGCCCCTCACGGACCCATACAGGTCTGGGACCCCTTCGAGATATTTTTCTGTAGAATTGTTTCTCGATCCTGTTATGGTCCAACCCCAAATAATTCTCTCACATTTTTGAATCTCATCCAAGACCATTTTATTCCTCCACACCTTCAAAGTGTGTGGACCATTAGTTTTCCGGTTATGTTGGCCACCCGAATCAATACTTAATATCAACTTCATTAATTGATTTAAGATCAATAACAATTCATATAATAAATGAATATCAAATTAATGAAAATGTCTTTTATTAATTAAAATAAATTGTTCAACAAGTGTTAAAGGTGATTGCCTTTAAAGTATTTCTCTAACATTTATTTCACAAATAGAATCACCTTAAAATAATATATATGATGCTAAAATTAACTAACCAATTTAATTAATATTACATTCATTTCCTAGTCACACTAGATTAGAATTTGTTCATACAAATTAAATCAAATTAAATTTGAAAATTTTCCAAAATTCTAGATTCATCTATCATCCTTTTAGGCATCTTTAGATTAGCTGAAGTTAATCCAAATTAATTAAAATCCAAATTAATGAACCAATATATTAAAACCCAAAATGAATCAGCTACCATCTAAAATTTCATTGAAAAGTTTTAAAATTGAACCCATATTGAATGTAGACACCATCAATATTAAACATTGATTATCTCATAATCAAAATTTAAGGTGTTGTAATTAAATTAAACATATAAAATTATTGCCAAATTAATAATTTTAATTCTAGGTATTTTTGTGATCACGATTCAAAATTGCGCTCGCAATCTGCCCGTAACCATAAATTGAAAACACTTTTCAATTCTCATTTATGACTGCCCGGGGATCAAAATATGTTCATAACATATTCTAGACATTCACCATTCATCAAAAGACCAATGAAAACCGAGCAATCCAAGGTAGAAAATAAAATGTAAATTAAAATTCATTAAGAACCCTTATTTTGGCAACATTACATAAACAATGAAAATCAACCATACAAACTCATTTATATCCTTTCTAATTCATTCATTCATTAACAACTTAAGAATAGAATGTGAATGAAATACATAAATTAAAATTGATCCAAAACCAATTCCATTTTTGTAACATATGAATCCAAAATGCCATTTCCAACCAATCCAATTTTAATCTTCAATTAAAATTAATTATGGCAACCATAGGAAGGCTCTGATACCACTATTGGAGTTTACTCATGTATCACACATAATATAGCATAGCAGAAGAATAAAATTTTACAAATCCCAAATGCAATGGAACAACCTAAGTAACCATAATTAATTAACTATCTAATAGTTTAAAGAATATTATCTTTGAAATTTGAGCTTTGTCTCTTATGATCCTTCTTACCGGGTTATCGCAAACTGCAGTAATCCATTTAGATCACCTCTAACAGAAATCCACGTGAAGGAGAAGGAGAAAAAGCTTTTGGGAATGAGTTGATTAAGCAATCTATGTTAATAGATTGATAAATCCTTTAAGAGAAAATCAATGACACTTTTTGATTAGATGGATGCAAAAAAATGGTCTTTGAATTGACCATTTATATGCCATGAGGTTAGGCACAATGTGGGGAACTATTACCCACATGTAATATTCCAAAATTATTTGAACTCTTCAAGACAGATGCGATTCTCGATCGCGATTCCAAAATTGCGCTTGTGAATTGCCCTTTATCAAGCAAGTCTTACTTGGGAAACCTATTTTTGGATTGAGATGTATTGCCACTTCTAGCCTAGTTGGCTTTCCTGACTGCAATAACATATTCTTGCTTGCAAACTATTCGTGCTAGAGAACATTTCTTGGTTGTGAGACAAATCGCACAAGCAAAGAACGTTTCACACTCGTGATTTTATCTAGACTCAATATTTCTCTCTTGTATTTGGATCCTATGCAAAAGCCCATTTTACTTCTTTTTCACACCTTTGATGTGTGTGACCTATTAAGTTTTTGGTTATATTGGCCACTCATATCAATATTTGATCTCAAATAGATCATGAGTGGTATCTAGCAACACATTATGTTCTCCAATTGACTGGAAAGTCAGTGGTTTGACTTCAGCCTTTCCATAGACAATTGTCTAAGCAATTCATCCCTTCGCCTTTCTATACCCCATTCAATTCAGAGTATGGACTTAGTGTCAGCTCCTACTAGACTATGTCACATCTAGTGCGAGTGATGTTAGAATATGTATATGATGATACATGGATGAACCTATATGAATGGATTACCATGGTTTATTAAATAAATGATAATATGCTATGTTATTCAAATTGTTATGTGTTAACCTTAGGGTGATTGCTCTCCATTTTGACCTTGACAATCAAATTAAATGTCACTAACATCTTCTTTAAGTATTGTTTTGATAATGTTCAAAGTTTTAGCACATTTGGTTTTCATTGAACAAGTCAAATATTTCCTAGAGACGTGAAACTCCTGACCAAGACATTGATCTCCCAACTAGGACAGGAGTACATATTGGGAAATCCATGTCTAGACTCAAAAATGTTGCCTTTTGATTCTTCCAAAGTTCTAGAAGCCAAAGCAGACTGAGACAGGCCATGTCCTGACTAGGACAAACCATTTCCAAACTGTGACATGTTATAGTTCGATCGAGAAATTCAAAAGGACATGATTGTTGAAGAAGAGACTCCACCAAAGTGTGCCACATCATCTGGAAGTCAAAATGACCAAGTTAAACTGACTGATGTCTCGACCGGAAAAGTATTGTCCTAATCGGAAAGCACTCAAAGCCAGCAGTCCCAAGACCTAAGTATGGCACCATCGGTAAGTCCCTATCGGGACATTTGGAGTCTTGATAGGGAAAATCATATAGGAACTAGCTGTTGGAGTGTTCAGCCAACAAAAGGATGCCACGTGTCAAAATAGGTCATTTCTTGACCGGAAAACCCTCTTTGCAGACAACATCTAATGCACTTGTAAAAGTTATGACACCAATTTATAACGGTTAATTGGTGGGTAATTAGTATAAATACCCTACCAAAAGGTCATTTAAGATATCCAACTACTTTCTAAGTGCCAAAACTCTTGCAATTTATTTTCTCAATCTTTCTTCAATTAATTGCTTTTGTAAGGGTTCAAGTGTTAGACTTAAAACACTTGGGTTATCTAGTAATTGGGTAGTCTGAGCCAAATTTCAAGGAATTGGTTGCTGCGTGAGCCATCAAAATACAAGGAAAATTTGGGTTGAGTGTTAGCCTTGGTAAAACACCTAGTTGGGAGTGAGCTAGCTAAAACTCCATTTGTAATCTAAGTGGTTAGATTAGTGAATATGCAATTGAGATTGGGGAGAGAAGTAGGGTTAGTTAACACCAGAACCTCTATAAAATTCGTGTCTCTATCTCTTCTATCTTTTTAGCTTCCTTGTGTGTATAAGAATTTTTATTTCCCCCCCCCCCCCCCCCCCCCCTTTTTGTGATTGTTTGGGCAACATTATGCAATATCATGGAAATGCTATTATGATCATGGGATATGATTTATGCGAATAAAGAAAAAGAGGAAAAGACTTTAATGCCCTTACTCATATTAGGACTGACTCTAGGATAGATGGCATGCCATTTAGGGTGGTTATTCGATACTATAGTTTCCATGCGTTTTAGGCAAAGTGGTAGAAGCTTTGGAAAGCACCCTTGACCCTCTAATTATCTTTTCTATATATTATGGGCAAGGTGGTTAATGCTTCAGAAAGTACCCTTGACCTTCAGTCTAATAAACAGTTTTAGTTCAATCAAACTAGAGGAAGCTTTTGGAATGTGCACTTGATTAAGATTGCTGAATAGGATGGGAGAAGCATTGGAAAGTGCACCGATTCATAACCCGTATCCGGTAGTCGGGTTACTGAGTAATTGGGCAATAATTTGAATAAATAGAAATGGAAAATGTTTTACTGTTATTTATGGATATAGGAAATGGCTTTCGCTTACCAGGTATGCTAATGTCGTTATGTTATGGATTGTTTTGTTATGATCACATGAACTTGATTATTATGAATTGGAATATGAGAACATGTGTTATACCATGATTTGCCTAAAATGAATTGTATGATATGCATGAAAGAATTTATATGATTATATATACCACTAAGCTTTCAGTAGCCAGACCCATATAGGTTTGTGGCTAGTAGATAGTTGAGTTGACACGAAAAGAGGAGATCAAGCCCGGTTAGAGAAGAGTTCAACTCATGTATTTTTCTTATTCTATTTCATTTCAGTTGGGTAGTTAGACCTAAGTGATAAAGTTTTGAAAGAGTTAATGGTCTAATTATATTGCTTTAAAGGATTGCATGAGTCGGCAAGGCTTAGCCTAGGACTCGGTAATTGGTTATGTTAATTATAGATTAAACTAATATTCAGTTTAGATTATACAAGTATTTAATATGTTTTGCATGTTTAAAATGTGAATTAAATAATATTGAAAAAGTTTTAATTTGAATGTCAAATAATAAGGTTTAATAGGACATAGTCAAGTAGCAGTCTCCTATATCGTATTGCATTTTTTTTGGTATTAGAGTTCCAGTTTAGGCAGTTGTAGACCTAAGCAGGCTATGAGTTTATCATGCATTGCATACATTTGTAGTATCTCAAGGGTTTTAAAGATGTATCACTTACAAAAAACATAGCGGATATTAAAATATTTCATAACCCAAATCATAGGTAGAAATTATACCTTTAATTTCTTGTGTTGATTCTTCAATTTTTCTTCTTGTCTGGTTTTCACAAACCACAACAATCCAAACTAGGATTGCCTCTAACATTGACCCATGCTGAAATGGAAAAATGAAACCTTAAAGGTGATGGTTTGAACACACATAATGTGCTAGCAAGGTATATGTTCTTTAAGAGAATTTTCTACGAAAATTAACCATTAATTTTCTACGGTGGCTACTAAGGTTTTTCTTGTGTCAAACTCTATTTATAGGTGTTTCCAAAACATTCTAGGGTTGCCAAAATACCAAAATACGGTTTGGGGGGGCTAAAAGAGAGTTTAGCCAAAATTGGCCAAACTAAACACACATGATGCGTGCACTTGTGCGCAGATGCACACATGGGCTGCCAAGAATGTTTAGAGATATGCCTAAAAGGAAATCAGCTTAGGCACTTAGTGTACACATTTATAATGGCATTATTTCATTGTATTAGTATTCATTTGCATATGAATTGATATAGATCTTAAACTAATTAATGAAAGTCTATGATATGAAACACATCATGAAGGAAATCATGATGAGATCATGATTGTGAGATTTCTATCATGTGCAATTGTATTGATATCTAAATGATCCCTAGTTGTAGGATTAACAAGATGGGACATTGTTAATCTGGATAGACTAGCACATGTTATACTCTTTGATTGGATCAAGTAGTTGATCTCATAAACTATAGACATGAGATGTTTAGAGTTAACATATGGATGCTTTCTAAGTTAAGTACATTGGATGACCTGCTATAAGACAATCATATGGATTATCTATTCAATTGTCAATGATAGTCAATGGTGTAAGTATCCTTAGACTTGAGGTACTCAAGGATATCTTGGATATTGATTATGTGCTTTGACTTCATTCCTTGTTGCCTCATAGAGGTCGCTCATAGGGTGGTGATTAGGTATAGCTTGAGATATTCAAAGATAATTGGGTAGCCAATAAAGGATTCACCAATCCTAATAGAGGGAGTGTATACCCATGGCCTCTTATCAGGATCATTACTCAGGAATCTCTAGCTGAAGTGGCAATGTCATGAAGATGGTCTTCAGTGGCATATCTAATAGAGTAATGAGTCTTAAGGACAAGATCTAACATCGATTGGGCTAGGTCTGACGTAGTTAGTCTAGAGGGAGTTGACACATTGTCCATGCTTTGAATTGAGTGGGGTATAAAATAGTGAAAGGACGAATGGCACGAATTATTATCCATGGAAAGGTTTGTACTCAAACCATTGACTTTCTGGTCAATTGAGGATCATGATGTATTGCTAGATACCGCTCATGACTTGCGCAATATCAATTGTTGATTCAAGTGGCCAACTTAACTGGGAATATAATGGGTCACATACTTTGAAAGTGTGAAGGAGGATTAAAATGGTCTTCGATGGGATCCAAAAATAAGAAAGAATTATTTAGGGTTGGACTATGATGGTTTCATTCTTGCTTTCTGCATGGATCAACATTAGAGACAATTATAGATTGCATTGTTATGGTTTGCGACAACCCAATAAGAAGGAAATTTGAAGAATTGGTTCAAGAAATTAAAGTTATAATTTCTAACTATATATTCCATCAGTTAATTTTAATGGCACAAGTAGAATCCAATGATTCGGGATTTGAAAAATTTTAATTTTTGCTGCATTATTTTGTATGTGATACATCTTCAAAACCCAACAAGTAGCCCATATTGGCAGTATATGCAGACCTGCTCAGGCCCGTACGGGCCAACCCCTCCCTCCCAAGTGATTTTTCTCCGGAATTTTCCCACAATCTCATCACGATTCGACCCCAAAATAATTCTCTCATATTTTTGGATCCCATCCAAGATCATTTTACTCATTCTTCACACCTCTAATGCGTGTCACCCATTAGGTTCCCGGTTATATTGGCTACCCAAATTAACAATTAATTTGAGCAAGTCATAAGTGGTATATAGCAACACATCATGACCCTCAATAGGTCAGAAAGTCAGTGGTTTGACTATAAACTTTTCCATAGACAATAATCCGTGCAATTCGTCCTTTCACCATCCTATACCCCACATGGTTCAGAGCATGGATTATGTGTCAGCTCCCGCTAGATTGAATATGTCATACCTAGCTCAAGTGATGTTAGATCTTGTCACTAGCACTCATTATTCAGTTAGACATGTCATTGAAGATCATCTTCATGACATTTCCACTATGGCCAGAGATTCTCGAGTAACGACCCAACAAGAGGATGTGGGTATACTCTCCCTTTATCAAGAGCGGTGAATCCTCTATTGGCTACCCAATTACCTTCGAATTACTCAAACTGTACCCAATCACCATCCTATAAGCAACCTCTGAGAGGCAACAAGGAATGGAATCAAAGCAAAGAATCAGTACCAAGATATTCTTGAGTACCTCAAGTTTAAGGATACTTGCACTGTTACTATGATTAGACTATCATTGACATTTGAATAGATAATCCATATGATTGTCTCATAGTAGGTCATCCAATGTATTGACTACTCTTAGCAAACATCTAAATGTTAAATCTGAACATCTCATGCTCTCAGCTTATGAGATCTACTATTTTATCCAATCAAGGAGTATAACATGTGCTAGTCTATCCAGATCAATAGTGTTCCGTCTTTTGATCTTATGACTAGGGATAATTTAGATACTAACATAATTACACATGATAGGAATCTCATTATCATGATTCCATCATGATTTCCTTAATGCATGTTTCATATCAAGAACTTTCATTAATCAGTTTAAGATCTATATCAATTCATATGCAAATGAATACTAATATAATGAAAGAATATCATTATGAATGTGTACACTAAGTGCCTGAGGCAATTGCGTTTTGAACACATATATAACAATCTCCTATTAGAGTTACATCATGCATATCACATATACAAACGCAGCGGAATTTAAAATTTTCGCAACTCTATGCAATTGGAACACCTATGTAGCATTAATCAACTAACCAAATATAAGGTTTAAAGAAAATTACCTTTTAAATCAGAGCTTTCCTTTCTTCATACACCTTACCAGGTTATTGCAAACCACAGTAATCCTTGATAGATCACCTCTAAGAAAAGTTCATGCGAAGGATGCCAAGAAGAAAACACTTCGGCTGATGGGTTTTCCATAAACTTTTGTGCTAGCAAGAGAGAGTGAAAGAGGAGAAGAAAAAAGAACGAAACACTTTTATTCTTATATCTATAACACATTCAAAACATTAGAAAGGGGACTATTTATAGTCCTAGAGTAATTGGGGTTTGGAACCCTCGCTCAAATAATCCTAATCAGATTAGATTTCCTATTATGACATCGGTCCCAATCAGGACACATCTTTCTCGGTTTGGAAATGCCTAAATCGAGCGGTTCCTAGTTGTGACATCCCATGTCCCTATTGGGAACAAATGCAATTATAGTCCAGTAGCAAATTTCGATTAGGATATGTCATGTCCCGACCGAGACGAATGGAAAACTTCTGGACTAGATTTTTTTCTCTCTACTTGGATCCAATCCAATGACCCATTTTTACTTCCTTTTCCCACCTTCAATGCATGTGACCCATTAGGTTCCCAGTTATATTGGCCACTCAGATTAACACTTGATCTTGAGCAAGTCATGAGCGGTATTTAGCAACACATCATGACCCCTAATTAAACGTAAAGTTGGTGGTTTGACTACGAACCTTTTCATGGACAATATTTGTGCAATTCATCTTTTCACCCTCACTACACCCCACTCGGTTTAGAGCATGGTCCAAGTGTCAACTCCCACTAGACTGACTACGTCACATCTAGTCCAAGTGATGTTAGTACTTGTCACCGAGACTCATTACTCATGAAGATATGTCTCCGTAGACCTTCTTCAAGACAATCCTACTTTGGCCAAAGTTTCCTGAGCAATGATCCCGACAAGTGGTTGTGGATATACTCTCCTTTTAATAGGAGTGGTGAATCCTCTATTGATTATCAAACTATTTTTGAATACCTCAAACTCTAACTAATCACCACCCTATAAGCGACCTCTCCTAAAGGCAATAAGGAATGGAGTTAAAGTATAGGATCAATATCCAAGATAACCTTAAGCACATCAAGTCTAAGGATATTTGCACCATTGCTATGATGAAATTATCATTGATATATGTTTAGAAGTCCCAAATGATAATTTCATAGCAGGTCTCTAATGTATTTGACTACTCTAGCAAGCATTCACATGTTAACTTTAAACATCTCATGCTTATAGCTTAAGAGAACAACTACTTGATCCAATCAAGGAGTAAAACATGTGCTAGCCTGTCAGGATGAATGATGTCCCATCTCATTGATGCTATGGCTAGGGATGATTTAGATATAAACATAATTACACATGATAGGAATCTCACTTTCATGATCCCATCATGATTTCATTCATGTTATGTTTATTTCATAGACTTCATTAATTAATTTAAGATCCAGTAAGTTCATAATAAAAATGAAAATTCCTTTATTCATATCAATGAAAAGTGTACATATGGTGCTAAAGGTGATTGCCTTTATTGCACTTTTCTAACAATTTCTGACTTGTACTAAAGCCAGTTGCCTTTATATCTAATACCATAGGCGAGTACATGTGAATCGTACTTCTTTAGGGGGAGTGGCTTAGTAAGTGGATCAGCTATATTCTAATCAGTAGGAACTCTTTCTACTTTTACATCACCTCTACCTATGATCTCTATAATCACATGATGGTGTTTGAGCACATGTTTAGACTTTTGATGAGATCATGGTTCCTTTGCTTGTATAATGGCTCCATTGTTGTCACAATACAACTATATAGGATCAATAATGCTAGGAACCACTCCTAGCTTTGTGATGTAGTTCTTTATCCAAACTGCTTCCTTAGCTACCTTAGAAGCTGCAATGTACCCTGCTTTAGTCGTTGAATCAGTAGTCGTTTCCTATTTGGAACTCTTCTAATTGATTGCACTTCCATTTAATATGAACACATAGCTTGGTTGGGATTTGGAGTCTTCCCTATTAGTCTGGAAGTTGACATCTATATACCCGCTTACCTCAAGACCTCTATCTCCATAAACCAAGAAAACATCCTTAGTCTTTCTCAAGTACTTAAGGATATTCTTGTCACCCACCCAATGACCCTCACCGGGGTTCAACTGGTATTTGCTAGGGACACTCATAGCATATGACACATCGGGTCTAGTACATATCATATTGTACATGATTGATCCTATAGCCAAAGCATATGGGTTCAAACTCATATGAGTCCTCTCGTCTTGTGTTTTTAGACAAAAAAACTTTGAAAGAGTTATCCCATGTGTCATGGGAATAAACCCTTTCTTGGACTGCTCCATATTTACATCTCATGAATTCGTTCATTTGTTTATCCATAACAACATATGCCATATAAGTAATCATCATGCATTCAGGCTTAAGAAGAAAATCTATAAATAATAAATTTGAGTTCCAAGGCTAAATACATCCAAAATAAAACATCTATACAATCCATAATCTATAATACAATTGAAAAAAAAATCAAATTCTATCCTAGATGCATGCTAAGAAAAGAAATGAATGAATGTGAGTTGACTTTGGATCTGATTGGCTCAGCTTCTTTGGATCAACTCTACCTACAGCTCTAGACCTACGAGTAGGAAACCCACATGCTAAGCTATCCAAGCTTAGTGGTACATATAATCATATAAATTCTATCATGCATATCATACACGTTCAAATAATCATATCATTTATTACATGAAAATCATACTATAACACTTCATCTCATTTTTCAATTCATATAATTATAGTCATGCCATCATACCAAAAAAATCATTACACATCACTGTAGGATACCTAGTAAGTGAAAACCATTCCTATATTCACAAGAACAGTAATACATTTACCCCTTTCTAGTTTGTTCATTTAATTAGCCTAGTTACTCTATACTAGACTACCGGATATGGGTTGTGAATAGGAGCGCTCTCGGAGCTGAAGCCATGCTACCCATCTAATCATAACTGTCTATATCTATACTTGAGTCAAGTTGGCTCTTGGAGCTGAAACCAATTTGACTCATAACTGCATAAAGTAATTGCTAGCATAATGGGTCAAGGGCGCTTTCGGAGCTGAAGCCACCTTGCCCGAAAATAAATATATGAAATAATCCTACAGTATTGTAACTACCTTCAATGGCATGCCATCTATCCTATAGTTAGTCCTAGTACGAGTAAGGGCATTTATGTCTTTTCCTTTTTAATAGCATGAGCCTTATGATCATAATAACTTTTCCATGATATTCGTATAGCAACTTATCACATTCCAACATAATAGCATCCATATCATCATTTCCATATCCTGTCGTATTGTGATCCATGCATCATCATGTACATGTCAATACATCTCACATCATGGTATAGCACTTAGGCAAAATTTCATTAACATTATATTCATAAGTACTCCAATGAATGACATAGAACACATGCCTTACACATCCATACCATCATATTCAGTAAATAACACTTACATATAGGTGAGTTTGGACTCCAGCACATTGCCGTGCGCCACTACGGCGCTAGTGCCATTAGCCCAGCCTATCGCGGGGCTGTACAGGCCTGGAGTTGTTGGGTTTTGAGGATGAATCACATTCATAAAATGTAGTGGAAAATAAAATTTTTCAAAACCCGAATCAAAGGATTCTACTTGTGTCATTAAAACTAATTTAACAAAATCATTGTTGGAAATTATACATTTAATTTCTTGAACCAATTCTTCAAATTTCCTTGTTAGATTATAGCAAGCCACAATAATCCAATCTTGGATTGTCTCTAATGATAATCCATGTGAAAATGGAAGAAAGAAACTACAAGGGTAATGGTTTGAACACACACAATGTGCTAGCATTGTGTATGTTCTTTTTGAGAGAAATTCTAAGAAAATTAACTATTAATTTTCTATGGTGGCTCATCAGTTCTTCTGATGAAAAATACTATTTATAGGTGTTTCCAGGCACCCTAGGGTTGGAAAAATTACCAAAATTGGTAATGCCACATTGGCCAAAAGTTGGCCAATTCCGCCGGCACTTGCACGCTGGCCTTGCCTAGCATGTAGCATTGGGCTGCCACGAGCCTGTGACTCCCCTGAGCAATTTTTCTGGATTTTTTTTCTTGTGATCCCATCACAATCCGATCCTAAATAATTCTCTCATATTTTTGGATATCATCCAAGACCATTTTACTTGTTCTTCACACTTCCAATACATGTGACCCATTAGGTTTCTGGTTATATTGGCCACTTAAATTATCAAATAATTTAAGCAAATCATGAGCAGTATCTAGCAACACATCATGATCCCCAATTGACCAGAAAGTTAGTGGTTTGACTATGAATCTTTCCATAGACAATAGTATGTGCAATTCATCCTTTCACCATACTATACCCCACTCGGTTTAGAATATGGACTATATGTCAGCTCCTGCTAGACTGACTACGTCACACCTAGCCCAAGTGATGTTAGATCTTGCCTTTATGACTCATTACTCTATTAGACATGTCACTGAAGACCATCTTGAGGACGTTTCCACTCTGGCCAGAAATTCCCGAGTAATGATCCTGACAAGAGGCTGTGGGTATACTCTCCCTCTATCAGGAGCGGTGAATCCTTTGTTGGCTACCCAATTACCTTCGAATACCTCAGGTTATGCCCAATCACCACCCTATGAGCAACCTCAATGAGGCAACAAGGAATGGAGTCAAAGCACAGAATCAGTATCCAAGATATCCTTGAGTACCTCAAGTCTAAGGACACTGCCCCATTGCTATGGTAAGACTATCATTGGCATTTGAATAGATAATCCATATGATTATCTCGTAGTAGGTGATCCAATGTTCTTGACTACTCTTAGCAAGTATTTACATGTTAACTTTGAATATCTCATAGATCCTAGACACCCTATAACCATATATGAGTGATTCTTCATGGATTTGTGAGTGATTTAACATCAAACCAAGAGAGAGAACACAATCAAAGCAAGATTTGAAGAAATCATCATCTTTGGTGAGTTTTTATATGAGAGAGAAAGTGGTGCAAGAGAGCCCACGAGTTCCTTGCATGATCAAGGGTAGTTTCTACTTTTAAGAGGTAAGAAAATCCATGAAATATGTCTCTTTAACATGATTATGAAGCTATATGAGGTGATTGGGTTATTTGGTTAGAAATCTGTAGAAGAGAGGTTATGGGAGGAGAAGGATGATGAAGTTTTGTGTGTAATTGTATTCAATGAGATTATTGGAAGTGAGATCCATGATATGGAGTAGAAATCATGCATAATAACCATAGTTTGGGGAGTATGGGTTAGTTTTATATTTTTGCCATACTACCATAGACATAATATTTCATATGTGGTATTGTTTGTGAAAGGGAGACAAAGACAAGTGGGAGGAGATCGACAAAGAAAGTAGATAGCTCCTTAGTTGAGTTTTTATCAAGCTCCTAATAGAGGTTTGTACATATACGCATTGTTATTTGCCCTTTAAATGTGATAAATGCATGTAAATGTTGAATTATATGCAATGATGTTTTTGAGCATGCCTTTTCATTAAGTAATATGATATTATGTAATATGAGACATGAAATGGCATGATTAAATGTTAGAAAGGTTAATTAGAGGGTTTGAATAAAAATGGCATATGTGTTAAAGTAGGCACAAGGTATGTGTAACGCGTGAGTTATGAGCTTAGTTGTGACTCCATTTTGGGGGATGATTTGAGTTGTGTACCATGTTTTTTTTATGTCTAATGACCATGGATGATGTCTACACATGTTTAGGAAGTGATTAGAAGTGGAATTTTGACAAAATTTGACCATAGGCACAAGTTAGGACTTTCACATCTGGCATCACAAACATCCTGAATTTGTCATGACCATGAATATGGAGGTAGTAGCCTTCAAGACCAAGCTTCACAGCCAGCCTAAAAATTCTTGGCCGTGAAGACACTATTCATAGCAAAGTTGACCCATGTTCAAATGATATTTTGGTGGGTTTGAAACAAGTCAATTATGCATAAATGTCATAATATGGTGTAAAAACATATGAAAACATGTTAATGATTATAAATGTGATTTATGAACATGCATGAATTATATATAATCTTATGGAAATAAGAAAGAATGAGATTGAAACAACGGGGTACTTTGTATAAATGCCCATTTCTCCACCCGAGGACTACTTTAGGATAGATAGTGCACCATAAAGGGGATAAATGATAGGTATCGCTACGAGGTATGAGAGGGGAACATGGTTGCTAACCCTAGACTGGGTGCTCCTATTCCCGGCTATCATATCCATTTTTATACTCAATCTTTTGACTTGAGGAGCTTATACGAGCACACAGGACTCAGTGGGTATATAGGATGTTTGACCCTAGATTAGGAGTGCCTACTTTATTACCCTATATAGAGAGTGAGTAGGATGTCTAACCCTGGACTAGGAGTGCCTAATTCACACCCCGTATCTAGCCAGTCTGGGAAATAAGGCTTGGGCTATATTTATAAAAGTTGCTTATTGAAAAGAAGACAAGGTGTGACGTAGTCAATTAGCGGGAGCTGACATATAATCCATGCTCTAAACCAGTGGAGTCCAGTCATGTTCATCTTCTTTTCAATAAGCAACATTAATATATATAGCTCAATCCTTATTTCCCGGACTGGCCGAATACGGGGTGTGAAGTAGGCGCTCCTAGTCCAGGGTCAGACATCCTACATACCCACTGAGTCCTGTGTGCTCGTCTAAGCTCCTCAAATCAAAAGATTGAGTATAATAATGGATATGATTGCCGAGAATAGGAGCACCTAGTCTAGGGTTAGCAACCATGTTCCCCTCTCATACCTCGTAGCGATACCTATCATTTATCCCCTTTATGGTGCACTATCTATCCTAAAGTAGTCCTCGGGCGGAGAAATGGGGATTTATACAAAGTACCTCATTGTTTCAATCTCATTCTTTCTTATTTCCATAAGATTATATATAATTCATGCATGTTCATAAATCACATTTATAATCATTAACATGTTTTCATATGTTTTTACACCATATTATGACATTTATGCATAATTGGCTTGTTTCGGACCCACCAAAACATCATTTGAATATGGGTCAACTTTGCTATGAATAGTGTCTTCACGGTCATGAATTTTTAGGCTGGCTGTGAAGCTTAGTCATGAAGACTACTGTTAGAGATATGCCCAAAAGGTAATCACCTCAGCCACTTAGTATACACATTTATAAAAACATTCTTTCATTATATTAGTATTCATTTGCATATGAATTGATAGAGATCTTAAACTAATTAATGAAAGTCCATGATATGAAACATAGCATGAAGGAAATCATGATGGGACCATGATAATAAGATTCCTATCATGTGTAATTATGTTAGCATCTAAATTATCCCTACTCATAGGATTAATGAGATAGGACATTATTAATCTGGATAGACTAGCACATGTTATACTTCTTAATTAGATCAAGCAGTAGATCTTATAAATTGTGAACATGAGATGTTCAAAGTTAATATATAGATGCTTGCTAAGAGTAGTCAAATACATTGGATGACCTATTATGAGATGATCGTATGGATTATCTATTCAAATGTCAATGATAGTCTCATCATAGCAATGGTGCAAGTATCCTTAGACTTGGGGTACTCAAGAATATCTAGAATACTGATTTTGTGCTTTGACTCTATTCCTTGTTGCCTCACAAAGGTCGCTCATAGGATGGTGATTAAGTACAGCTTGAGGTATTCGAAGGTAATTGGGTAGCCAATAGAGGATTCACCACTTTTGATAGAGGGAGTGTATATCCGGCCTCTTGTCGGGATCATTACTCGGGAATCTCTGGCCATAGTGAAAACATCTAGAAGATGGTCTTCAGTGACATGTCTAATAGAGTAATAGTCTCAAAGACAAGATCTAATATTGTTTAGGCTAGGTGTGATGTAATCAGTTTAGTGGGAGTTGACACATAGTCCATGCTCTAAACCGAGTTAGATATAGGATGGTGAAAGGACAAATTGCATATATTGTTTTCTATAGAAAGGTTTGTAGTCAAACTATTGACTTTTCGGTCATTTGGAAATTATGATGTGTTGCTGGATACCTCTCATGACTTGCTCGAATTAATTGTTAATTTGGGTAGGGAACATAACCGGGAACATAATGGGTTACATGCATTGGAAGTGTGAAGAATGAGTAAAATGGCCTTAGATAAGATCTAAAATTATGAGATAATTATTTAGGATCAAATTGTAATGGGATTACGGGAGAAAAACCTGGAAAGATTGCTCGGGGGGGTTGCGGGCCCGTAGGGGCCTGCGAGGGGCTGCCAGCCCAGTGTCTACGTTGGTTTGGCATCATGCATGGCAACTGGCTCAATATGTGCCAATTTGGTAAAATTGTCAAATTGGCCCCCCAATTCCTTTTTTCTAATTTTGTCAACCCTAAGGTGTTTAGAAATACATATAAATAGTATTTTTATGTGTAAAAACACTGATAGCCTCCATAGAATTTTATTTGATAATTTTTTTATTTTTTTCTCTCAAGAATACTATTGTTTGCTAGCACATAGAGAGTGTTCAAGGAATAACTTGAGGTTTCATTCTTCCTTCCTACATGAATCAATATTAGAGACGATCTAAAATTGGATTGCTGTGGTTTGCAACAACACAACAAGAAGGAAATTTGAAGAATTGATTCAAGAAATTAATGGTATAATTTCTAACTATGTATTTTATAAATTAGTTTTAATGATATAAGTAGAATCATATGATTCAGGTTTTGAAAAGTTTTATTTTCTGCTATATTTTTGGTATGTGATACACCTTCAAAAATCAACATTGTTAACAAAGCTTCCTTATATATGTTAAAATCAATTTTTATTAAAAGTGCAATTGAATTGCACGGTTTTGGTATTTTTGGTTCCATTGGTTTGAAAAAATTGAAATTTGTTTTAAATATTTTTCTTTCAATAATATGTTCATGGGATGGTTGAGAATTATTATTTTGATTGAAAAATGGTTTGAATATGATTCAAATAATTTATTTCAAATTTACGAACCGACTCAAAATAATTCTCTCATATTTTGGATCCCATCCAAAGTCATTTAACTCATTATTTAAATCTCCAAAGCATGTGACCCATTAGGTTCTCGGTTATGTTGGGCACTTAAATTATCAAATAATTTAAGCAAGTCATGAGCGGTATCTAGCAACACATCATGACTCTCAATTGACCGGAAAGTCAATGATTTGATTTCAAACTTTTCCATAGACAATAATATGTGTAACTCGTCCTTTCACCATTCTATACGGTTTAGAGCATGGACTATGTGTCAGCTCTCACAAGATTGACTACGTCACACCTAGCCCAAGTGATTTTAGATCTTGTCACTGAGACTCATTACTCAATTAGACATGTCATTAAATACTATCTTCATGATAGTTCCAATCTTGCCAGAGATTCCCGAGTAATGATCCCAACAAGAGGCTGTGGGTATACTCTCCCTCTATCGGGAGTGGTGAATCCTCTGTTGGCTACCCAATTACCTTCGAATACCTCAAGCTGCACCTAATCACCATCCTATGAGCGACCTCTATGAGGTAACAAGGAATGGAGTCAAAGCACAGAATCAGTATCCAAGATATCCTTGAGTACCTCAAGTCTAAGGATACATGCACCGTTGCTATGATGAGACAATCATTGACATTTGAATAGATAATCCATATGTTTGTCCCATAGCAGGTCATCCAATGTACTTGACTACTCTTAGCAAGCATCCACATGTTAACTTTGAACATATTAAGCTCAGAGCATATCAGATCTACTGCTTGATCTAATCAAGGAATATAACATGTGCTAGTCTATCCGGATCAACAATGTCCCATCTTGTTGATCCTATGACTAGGGATAATTTAGATACAAACATAATCACACATGATAGGAATCTCATTATCATGATCCCATCATGATTTCTTTCACACTATGTTTCATATCATGGACTTTCATTAATCTGTTTAAGATTTATATCAATTCATATGCAAATGAATACTAATATAATGAAAGAATGCCTTTATGAATGTGTACACTAAGTGCTAAAGGCGATTGCCTTTTGGGCATATCTATAACAATCTCCCACTTGCACTAAAACCAATCGCCATTGTACATTACACCACAGGCGAGGATATGACTATCATATTTCTTTTGGGGTTTTGATCTAGTATCTCAATCAGATATTTTTCTGATCAGTGGGAACTCTTTCTCTCATTACATTACATCTACCATTGATTTCTCAAATCAATTGATAAGATTGAGTACATGTTTGGACCTTTTGATGAGACCACGATTCCTTTGCACATGCAATGGTTCTATTGTTGTTCCAATTATATTGAATTTACAATAATAAGAATCACTTTTCACTTTGTGATGAATTTCCTCATCCAAACCGCTTCCTAAGGTGCTTTGGAAGCTATCATGTACTTTTAGTTATGAAATCCGCAGCCATCACCTACTCGAAACTCTTCCAATCGACTGCGCAACCATTTAATATGAATATATAGCATGACTAGGATTTAAGTTATGCTTGTCAAATTGGTTGGTGGCATCCATAATCCTGCTTACCTTAAGCTTACTATCTCTTTAAACCAAGAATACATCCTCAATTCTTCTCAAGTATTTAAGGATGTTCTTGACAGTCACCCATAAACCCTCAACGGGATCATATTGATATACACTCATGACACTCATAGCATGATATCCACTGGGCCTAGTACACAGCATATCATATGATGTATCCAATAGCCTAGGCTTATGGAATCTCATCCATGCTAGTCTATTTGTCTTTGGACATAAAGACTTAGAGAGGGTAATCCTTTTGATCATAGGAACATATCCTCTTATAGACTATTTCATGCTAACCACTTTA
>CATIWF010087308.1:0-12325 GCA_949630135.1 Balakata baccata
TCTTGTGTCCATATTTAAATTATAGCTAGACACGTACGACTTGATCCTATTGCGATAAACCGACCCGTGTCAAGTTTATCTCGTGAATACGTTCACGCCGAAATCCCTACGTATGCATGTGTTTCGTGTGACAGACATTTATAAAATAAATATGTCCAATGAAATGCATGGGATAATGCATGTATGGATGGTCGAGAATGTTACATCATGAGATCTATAAAACTGAGTGGTCTATCTAGGCTTAGAGAGTTGTATAAAAGTTTAAAGGTGGTCCCTACTATGAATGCTCGGATCACTACACTATGGTCGAGGTCATCTACCAACACTACCTCTTTGTTAAAATGTTCAACATATTCTCTCAATGTCTTTTCCTTCTTTTGGTAACTTTATGCAAGTCTATTAACACTTTGCGGATGTGTATGCTGGTGATAAATCGTGTGTTGAAGAGTTATGTCAACTGCTCAAATGAGTGTATGCTGTTAGGCTTGAGGCCCTGATACCATTATTGGGCCAAACCTACCAATGTGGTGGGAAAGACCTTGCAAAGTACTAAATCTTGGTTCGTGTATAAGGCTATGGTTGTGCAAAACTAGGAAACATGACTTCTGGATCTGCCAAAGTCATTATATGTAGGTAGGCACAACAACCTTATACTCGGAAAAGAATCTTGCACTATATCATCGGCTAATAGAGAGGTGTTCTTGAGACTGTAATCAAAATCTTTCAAACTGTGGGTGGAGCTCTTTCATAAGGCTTTTCACTGTATAATACAAGTCAGCCTTTGTAATAAGCATTTCTTAGATGACCGAGGGAGTTTGGTTGGTAGGGGAGTTTGGGTGAAGGATATATCTCGTATGGAGGTGGAAACCTCCTCGAGGTCGTCTTGGTGGGAAAGGGTTGGTGTTTGACTTTTGAGTGTGGCTATGTCTGCTTTCATATCATTAATAGTGGCTGTAAGTTATTTTAGTACACGAAAAAATGTCGGGGTAGGATTAGGCTCAGCTTTAGTGCCGACATTATCAAGGACGGTATTCAGGTTTCGAGGAGATATAGGAGTGTTATGGGGGTTAATAATGGTAGAATGGGGAGTTTTCTCAAGGATGTATGTATTTTTTCCTCCTACTGGAGTATCCTCAGCCATTGCGAGAACTCGCTACACTAATGATAACTTCTTGCTTCCCTAGCTTTGTGTTCTTGCAAGGCTGAAAGAGGATGATTGATCGGAATGCTCTGGCAAAACCACTCTGATGCATAAGTCAATAAAAGGAAGGAAACATATGAGAAAGTGTAGCTAAAAAAGTATTCAATTTACCTATCCCATGAGCATATCATCTAGGATTTTTATAATCTTCTCCTTCTTCATATGTTTTGTCATTCCCTAGCATATGGCTTAAGCCAGTTTTGTTAGAGCACGATTGTTAGCTTACTATTTATGCAAGCCATCCCGAGCCGTGTTTGAGTCGTACATGCATTTAATGCTCCTCGCCTGTCACTTCGGCACTCTATTCTATGTATTGCAATTGTGCAATACTTTTTGTCTTCATGTAGATCTATGGATCTCAAGTTATGGAAATCAGCTATGTAACTACATGAGGATCTTGATCTTTGTGATATGAGATCGCAGGATCAAAACATCTCAAGCATGACTTTGTACTGAGATCATGGGATCAGAACATTCCATACATATCTCTGTACAGGGATCATAGGATCAGAACATCCCAAGCACATCTTTGTACTGAGATTATGAGATCAGAATATCCCAAACATATCTCTATACTGGATTAGTAGATCTGTTCTTCTTGTTATCAGTAATGAAATGAAACATCAATATTAGACTCAGAATAATGAATTTGCCATCTTTTTGAATTGATATATATATATATATATATATATATAACCTTTACAAAAATCAATGGTTAGTTTTTTTTTTTATATATTTTTTATCAATGGCAAAACAAAAGCATTAATTATAGTATGAGGCTTCCATGACACGAAAAAAAAACTAAAATTTTTCTTATCAAGGTTCTTGGTTGATAAAAGGGAAGGAAATATGAAGAAAATAAGTGGATCGAGACTGGTTTTTTGTATAACCGTTCACTAACCTAGAAATGAAAATAAGTACAATTTTTTTCTCTCTTTTTCGAAGAAATCCAAACTAGGTCTTACAATGATGGAAAGTGAGTAATTTTCATGTTTGAATGCAGAAAAATTGAGAAATTTTTACGTAGTTTTTGTTTACCATGATATCTATAGATTAATTTAATCATTTATTGATATACATTTAATTGATTTATTTTCATTGATTAATGTGAATACAATATGCATACATGTAAATAAATGATTAAATTAGTCTATCAATAATATAGTAGAAAAAATCTATTTACAGATTTTTCAAAAAATTGAGAAAAAAAAAGGTTAGTTATTATTGAGAAAGTAAAAAAAAAAAAAAGGTGAGGTTTAGTTGCTTGAGTGAGAGAATAAAAGAGGATTATTTTTTTTCTTTATATTTATTATAAATTTGCATTACTTTCCCTCCTTCCTTTAAAAAAAAGAATTATAAAAGTCATGTCACTTTTTTCAAATTTTCACATAATTTATTTTTATTAACCTTTTTAGTAGAATGGAAATGTCATGTCGCTATTACATAAATTCGGTTAAAAAAAATATATGAATGGAATTTTGTGTTACAAAATTAAAAAAAAAAAAAGAATATTTTTTGTTTTAAATTAAAATTTGGAAATTTTATAAAAATGGAAAAAAAATTTAATATTTACAAAAGTGTTGACCCTTAAAATTTTTTTTAAAAAATACCATTTGCACAAAAAAAATTTTCAAAAATACTGCCTCCACAAATTTTTTTAAAAATTATTGCAAATCAATGTTTACCCAAAGTTTACTGCAAAATTAATGAAAATTTAAGTTACAAAAGTTTTATAAAAAATTTACGTAAAATTTATCCAAGTTATATTCAGGATTTACCCAATATTTACTAAAAAATTAATGAAAGTTGAAATTACACAAAATTTACTCAATATTTGCCAAGATTTACTAAAAAATTATCCAAAGTTTGCCTAAAATTTACCTAAAATTTACTACAAAATTAATAAAAATTGAATTTATAAAAGGTTTATCAAAGATTTACTCAATATTTACTTAAGTTATATCAAATATTTATAAGAAAATTTAATAAAAGTTGAAATTATACAAGATTTATCAAAGATTTACTTAATGTTTACTCAAGTTATACTCAATGTTTACATAAAAGTTGAAGTTACATAAGGTTTATTTAAAGATTTACCAAGATTTACCCAAGATTTACCCGAGGTTTATTCAAGATTTACTTGAGATTTTACCCAATGTTTACCAAAAAATTAATGAAAATTAAAGTTACAAAAGATTTATCAAAAACTTATCACAATATTTACTTAAGATTTATCTCGAAATTAATGAAAGTTGAAGTTACAAAAGATTTATTTAAGATTTATTTAAGTTATACATCATATTTACCCAATATTTATAAGAAAATTTATCAAGGTTGAAGTTATATAAGATTTACCTAAAATTTATATAATATTTATTCAATGTTTCAAAAGATTTATTAAAGATTTATTTAAAATTTTTTCAAGTTATACATCATATTTACCCAATATTTATAAGAAAATTTATCAAGGTTAAAGTTACATAAGATTTACCTAAGATTTATATAATATTTATTCAATGTTTATCTAAGATTTACCCAACATCAAATCAATTTCTCAACTAAAAATTACCAAAAATTTACTTAAGGTTTACCAAAATAAATGACCTTAATTAAATTAATTAAATACAAGTTTACATTTTTTTTTGGTAATTAAGGTTTGTTTAAAATTTACTTTGGTAATTAAGTTAATTAAATAATAATTAAAAATAAATAAATACATGTATAAGATAATATAGTGGCCATAAAAGTTAATAAAATTCTCCATCATTGTTTAAAATATGAACAATAACCCTTTTATGTCTTAATTAAATGAAAAATATATTAAATACACAGTAAAATCTAATATTTGAAAAAAAACTAATAAAAATAAAAATATAGAAACTCTAAATAAAAATAAAAAAATTTTATAAATAAAATTGAAATTTTTTTTAAATATCAGTGTTTGGTGTAAATTTTCCTTAAAATTCTAGTTACTATTAAGCGTTATAAAGTTGAATCCCCAATAGCCAATCCAAACGCAGCGTTTCTGAAATTTAGACGAGGAAATTTTGTTAAGAAAGCCCTCTGCTGCTTTACATTTCGTGGCCGACGCCGGCTGCAGAGAGCAAAAGGCACCAGGGGCATAAGGAGGAGGAGAAGAGAAAGAAGAAAGGAAACATTATGGCAAAGAAAACTTCAAACTCGAAGAATCTTCGTTCTTCATCAGCTTCCTCTGCCTCTTCTAACGCCATCAGAAAAATCTCCACCGGGTAACCAATTACACATCTCTGCTTAAGCACATATAGTGGAATCATATAGCAACCTATCTTATTTTCTCTTAGTTTCTTCCTTCTGCCATTCGCTCGGATTGTTCTCATCATTGTCGCCGAATTCCAAGAAAACCCAGAAATCGAAATTGATATTGTAATAAATTAGAAGAACATTTTTGCTGTTTTCGGTTGCTTTATTTGAAATCCACCTTACATGTGTGTTGCTTTTACTTCCTTCTATTTTTGTGTTCGGTTTTACTGGATTCATTCGCTAATTAGATAATTAGCTGGATTTCAAACTTCGCTTATCCCATTGTTAGTGACAAAGAGAAGAGATCAAAGCCAGCAATAAAGCCAAAAAGGAAGCCAAAGAAGAAGAATGTGAAAATTGATGCTAAAATTCCCAAGAAGCCTCCAACTGCTTTTTTCTACTTCCTGTATGTGATTTTTTCCTTCTGATACTCTTGGTATCTTACTCATATAATTGATTGATATGTTTAATTAATCTCAGCTTTGCTATATTAAAACCATAACATGTTTGTCTTTTTATTTGTTGACTGCTGATTGCCTTGAAATTTTGTTCGGTATTGAAATTTTATGTTGGGTATGTGACAATTTCCTTAGCCTTTGATGATCAATCGCTCATATGAATGCAACTGTTTTTATTTTGTATATTAAACCCTAAAATTTGCATACAAATGCCAAGTAAAGAAGAATCCATGAATTGTTTCTTTTTCAATTCAATATTTAGCTTGTAGAAATAATAATATCTAATTGACTAATTTCATGAAGTAACAATTCTCTAATGCACATGCTACGGTTTCCATGGCTGCATATCATGTGTATTTTAAAGTTACTGATGGGTATCATCTGTGGGAATAAATCAAGAATTTAGATATAGGCAGCCCAGATAACATGTTACTTTTAAACACTGGAGGAAAAGTTGGACACATGTAGAGCAGTAGCGTTGGTGTCCATAACTTCTTAGTGGGTTATTGGAGTTCTTCCTCAATCATAATTTTTGTGCCTTAGTGCACCATACATTAATTGGCAACTCTTCGGTGGTAATAGATAGTTCGCTATGAACTTGTATAGAATGATGCAAAACTTTGTCTGGTTTACGATGTCATTTGTGACATAGGTCATTTTGGAAGCACATGAAAACCGTGTCGGTAATTAAGCTCTCTAAAAGAGTACGAATGGAATCAAAATATAAGGAGAAATCAGGGCTGAGGGCTTCACGGTGCAGATTCTTGCTACTATGAGAACAGCCTTAGAAAAAGTGTAATTCAGGTTTCTTACAATTTTATGGAGTGAAAATTAGATTATAATTTGTATCAGATTGCAAACAAAAATTATTATAAGTTTTATTATGCTTATAAATTTTTGGGGTATCAAAGTAATCCTAATCTACAACAATTTCAGTTCTCTTAGGACCTACACTGCAAATATAACTGGCACTAGTAAATATGAATAGCTAGGGATCTTACTTCTTTCTTGATTTCAGAGCTGCTGTTTGGAAATTTACGTTCATTTCTTCAGTAAAACAGATATTACAAAAAGGAAGTCTAAGTTATATATAAGGAAAAAGCACCTAAAAAAGGAACAGAAAAACTGACTTTTAGTTACCTTTTCATTCTTAACTCATTGTTTTATTTTTAACAATACAAGATATGACCAATTTAATGTTATATTCATTACTAAGAACAATTTTGAAGGTGAATTTGGTGAATGTAAAGGGAAAATGTCAAACATGAATTGTTTACTTTGTCAGTTACTTGATGGTTTTATTGATAAATGCTTCAAAGGGAAGGAATTGTATCACCTAAGAACAGTTCACAGCTCATTTGTGTAAAGTGAAAGATTTGGCCAAAGTTGAAACCCAAAAGTCATTGATCCTTACATGAGAACAAATCCATGGTGTTATCTTTTGTGTTTGTGTCTGTCTGCTAATTTTATTAACATATCATTTTACCCTTGCTTAAGCTTGTCTTTCTTGGTAGTGTAACTTTATGACACACCCGCCATATTCATCTGCTAATTTCACCTGACTTGAATGTGTCAACTTGAAGCTAATTAGTTAGGCTTTACCTTAGAAAATAGATTTTATTTTCTCTGTTGTTTCCTATACCTGCTGAATATGCTTGTCATTTCTATTATTATTTTTTCATGCTGGAACATCACCAGGATTGCCTTAAATGTCCTTTTGTTTTTTCTCCTGCTCATTGATATGTTCTTGTTAGTTCTTCAAGGTGGCTAGTTTTGTTTGATGTATATGCAATCAAATGTCCATTTGTTTTGCCTCCTGCTAAGTGATAATTTCTTTGATTCTGAAGGGAAGATTTTCGTAAGGATTATCAAGAGCAGAATCCAGATGTCAAATCCATGCGTGATGTATGTTTATTTATTGGACTAAGACTTAGCTTGGTTTGGCAATTTAATTTCTCCATATGAATTGTTTTCCATCATTCACATGTAAGTGAATTGTGTAATTTTTTTCTTTTAGATTGGGAAGGCATGTGGTGAGAAGTGGAAAACCATGACGTATGAGGTTTGTGTTTTGTGATTCCAATTTTAAATCGTATTTGTTGGAAAAGAACAATCCAAAGGAACTTTTCTGTCATAACTAACGGGGTTTTAAAATTGGAAAAATTGGAACTTGAATTTTTATGATTTTATCAAAATTAAATTTTACTTTCTATTTTCTCATTTAAATACATAAATTTTTAAAACTTTATCACTTTATGATTTTTGGCAAAATTCTGCTGACATGACATGAAATTTCGGCAAGATTAAAAAAATTGTGTTGACTAGAAAGTTGAGTCATTTTAAAAACTTTAAAATGTCATCGTTTTTGCTTTTTCTAAAATTTTAAAATCTAAATCTCTCTTTAAATTTGAAAAATAATACATGTAAGTATCATGCTTGGGAATTGTATAGTCAACAGAGGAAAGAGAAACAAAAATTTTACTATCAGTAGAGTTTTGTTGGAGAAATTTAAATTTTAAAATTTTAGGAAAAATAATAACGATAACATTATAAAGTTTTTTAAGAAAACTTAGCTTTTTAGTTAACTTTTTAGTCAATACATCCTTTTTAATCTCGTCATAATTTTATGCTATGTTAGCAGAGTTTCGCCGAAATTCATAAATTGATAAATTTTTAAAAGTTTTTTATTTAAATGAAAAAACAGAAAGTACAATTTAATTTTGATATAATCTTAAAAGTTCAAGTTATTTTTTGCAATTATCCCTTTAAAATTGGAACTTTTCAGTTATATCTAGTAGGGTTATTAAACCTGGACCGGACAGGCCGGTTGGAGTGGTAAAATTGTGAACCGGTCATTTGATCAATCAGGTCTTTCAAACCGATCCCTGTTTAAAACCAAACAGTTGAAAAATTTGTAAAATAGGGCATTTGAAAGTAGCAGAGGTTCGAACTCTTCTCCTTTCTGATGATTGGTTCTTACACTAGCCACTGAGCTGCATTTTTCACAACTAATGATGTTATATGGAGTGAAATAAAATAGATAAGTACAGTACAAACTTGTTAATTTGTACTATATTTTATCTTAAAATTGAATCCAACTAATTTAAGTAATGGTGAATCTGATATTAATAACTAAGCATGATAACATAGAATATTATTAATGTAAGTTTTTATAATTTATTTAACTATTTTAATTTCTAAAAAATAATAAAAATATCAATTTTATTAATTTATTAAAATAATAAATATAAATATTATTAAATTTGAAATTTTTTTTAAAAGTATTTATGTATTAGTTTGAATTATAAATATTATTTTGAATATACTATTGTGTATGAAATGTATCTATTATAATTAATTTTCAAATTTTACTATCCATGAAATATGTTAAATATTACATTTTAAAAAATATTATTTAAATGGTTCGATCCCGGTTGAACATCTAATCCTTGACTCTTTATTTTCACTGGTTCATTGACCGGGCTGGATATATAGATTGTCTTGAACTCAAATATGTGGAGCAGGTGAAGCTGCACTTGGATGATGACAATTCCATTGGCAATGGCATCCCACACACTCACTGCATCAAAGCAACCTGCACTGCGTCCCCGGTTACATGGTGCAGCCTTACTGCATTATATTTCACAGATGTCGTCACTTTGCTGTTAATTCTGACCAAATTGATTGTGTATAATCTGATTGTTGGTGGGGACCTACTGCCACTTTAAGGAACTCACCCATATGCTACATGATCTTTACAGCCACCACCATTATGAAATTTGCCATATGATAATCAAAATAACCATCTTAGTTCTCTTTTCTGGCTGTAACAGGAAAAAGTTAAATATTATGATATTGCAACGGAGAAAAGAGCAGAGTTCGATAAAGCCATGGCAGAATATATTAAGAAAAAGGTACATTTGCTATGCATCTTATTCTTTATATTTGAAAAGTTGGTTTATGCTTTTGTGACAGTTTTAATAATGTCTGCTGGTATTTTATATCTTGAAAATATTTTGTTGCAGGAAAGTGGTGAATACGAAGAAAATGAGGATGACTCCGAGTTTGATGATTAATGTTCTAGGATCGTTGTGCTGGATATTCATTTTCACATAGGAGTAGGAGTTGCATAGGGGACCAGTTGTACATCAACCAAGGGTTCGCTTTGGTCCTATCTTCCATTGAAGTTAATGTCTGTATTATTCTTGTGTAAATTACTACTTTGGCAACTGGATCTATGGAGATTATTGTGCAGGTTTCACGATTAGTATCAATTTCATTTAACTGAATGGCGAAAAGATTGGCGTTTATAAAGAATCATTAATGCTCCTATGTAGCTATTACATGGAAAAAAATTGACTTTTTAGTAGCTTCTCTCTCAACTTTATTTGTTCCCTTCTTTTTCTTTAGGTACTATAACTGGTAAGCTGAACAAATAAGGGAATATGTAGAGTAATAATTAATAGGGACTGAAGAGGCAAGCCCTATTTTTGAGTTCGTTGGAAGAACGTTGTGTTCACTTCCTAGTGCTTGGTAAACAACTTGGATGACGAATGGTTCAAATTTTCTGATTGGCTTGCAAGTTCCGGGTCTGTAATGGTTGAAATACACTGCTGAATATATAGGGAAATTCTAGTTGGACGAGCGGTGTATGATTGGATTTGTAGGCTCTGTTTGTTTGCAGAAAATAATATTTCTGATTGGAAAATAATATATTTTCTATTATTTGGTTGTGCACATAAAATTTTAAGGAAATTATTTTAGTGTTTGATGTATTTTGAAAAACATTATTTTCTTTTGCATGTAAAAAGCTATCAAATTTTGATATTTTTAATTTATAACTATGTATAGAAGAAAATTACATAAAATAATAATTTTAAAAAAAAATTTGTGACCAACGCCATCCACTGATGGTGGCCGGAGGTCACTGAAAGTGATTTTCAGTAGTTAATATAATAATTAGTATATTTTTAGTATAAAAAGTTTTATTTATATAAGTATATCAAGATCCGGAAAATGACTTCTCATTTTCAAAGAGAAATTAGTTTTCCTTTTGACTGGAAAATGTTTTTCGTTGACTAATTTTTCTATATGCACTAAACATAGAAAAATGTGGAAAATATTTTTCTCAAAACAAATGGAGCCATAGTGTCATCTAGACTAGGGTTGGAATTTTATCTGCAAAAAGAAAAAAAGTGAGTGAAATAACTGAAGGTTTTTTGAGCTTGTTTAGCTTGAGAATTGAATCCTATTTATCTATAATGGCTTCTCATTCTCAAAGAGGAAGTCATTTTTTTGAAAAATGACTTAATTTTCCCTTTGACTAGTAAAATATTTTTCGTTAACCAATTTTTCTAGATACACCAAACGTAAAAAAAAAAATGTGGAAAATATTTTCCTCGAAACAAATGGAGCCATAGTGTCATCTAAACAGGGGTTGGAATTTTATCTATAAAAAGAAAAAAAGAGAGTGAAATAACTAATGGTTGTTTGAGCTTATTCAGCTTGAGAATTGAATCATTTTTATCTGTAACAGTATGCAAGGCGGCATGGACCTATCAATCCCTCTGAAGTAATTATTATATATGGAACTAGCAATTATAATCACCATATGCAGAAGATAGCTGCAGGCTACAACTTCTAACCCCAAAGAAGATGCATTTCTTATCATGCTTTGATAGGAAAATAGTAGAATTTATGGTTTTTGGTGTGAATATTCTAGAATGTTATTGTGTAGGGTTTATAATAGTTGTTTGAAGGGTTGTAAAGTCTTTCTTGCCTTTAAGAGTTAGTTATAAAAGAGAAAGGAAGGAAGGAGCAGAGTGTGTTATTACTGGAATCTTTCCTATTTTGTCATTATTGGAATTTTTTGCTGGACAAAAGGTTACGAAAAATATTTTCCTAGGTTGTGCAGTTTGTGCACAAAGGTTCCTTCTTTTGTGGTTCTTTATCTTTCATTCATCTTCCCTTGTTTTCTTAAATCAGTCCATTGTTCATATTGCTGTACTTTTCCTTTTGTTAAATCAATTAATAGAAAGCTATTGCCTCTCATTTGCTTCTGATTTCTATTGTTCTTATCCTTGAGTTTGTTCATCTCTAACATTGGTTTTACTTGCCATTTCGATGGGGAAAGCTGATACCTCTATTGAAACCAAAACACAAGCTTGTCTCAACACACAAGATGAGCAGTTTTGCACCATCACTAAGCAGCTACAAGCTATGAATCAACAAATCATAGCCAATCAAAGGAGCCAAGAAAAACTTCAAACTATGGTCATGCAATGTCTTGAGAGATTGGAGAAACAACTCAATCAAGGAGTATAACATGTGCTAATCTATCCGGATCAACAATGTCCCGTCTTGTTAATCCTATGACTAGGGATAATTTAGATACTAACATAATTACACATGATAGGAATCTCATTATCATAATCCCATCATGATTTCCGTCATGCTATGTTTCATATCATGGGCTTTCATTAATCAGTTTAAGATCTATATCAATTCATATGCAAATGAATACTAATAAAATGAAAATATGCCTTTATGAATGTGTACACTAAGTGCCTGAGGCAATTGCCTTTTGGGTACATCTCTAACAATCAACATCCACATGCTAAGCATAAAATGCTTAGTGGTACATAACAATATATAGTTTTAATCTTCATGTATGTATGAATAATATATACATTTATAGATAATTATGTATGCATGAGCATATAATCTCCACATCTAATAAACATGTTTCAACATAACACAATACCACACAATATTTCATATATAGAATAATATACTTCAACTCATATAAATTATTCCATAATGTCTTACTTCATACTTATCATGTTGGAATATTATGATTATTTTATCCTTATAATCTAAACCATACTAAATTGGATACGGGCACTAAGGCTACTCCAAGCCACCCAGGAACTCAGTCTGAGAAAAATATCTTAATATTTATGAGGGTGCCACTCTAGACATACCCTCCAATATAAGAGTTTCATCTCCAAGATGGCCAATTCCAGGCTTAAGTGGTACCAAACTCCCTCAATGGCATGTCATCTATCCAAGCTCTAGTCCTAATTAGAGTAATTGGGCTTTATCCTCTTAACAATTCACCATAATAAAATAATTAATTTCATCACATCATTCATTATACATAAGTTAAAGTTCATAAGAAAGTCACAACATAAGCACCCTATGGTTCACCCAGGTGGAACCGCTCTATAACATTCATAATCACCTATAAATGCATTCCATATAGTGCAAATTCAACATCTTCAACTTACATATTCATTGATCAAAGCATATAGGTTCATTGATCATGACATACAGATTCATCATTTAACTAATGCAATCCTAAACATTAAACATACAATTAAATCCA
>CATIWF010087318.1:0-12938 GCA_949630135.1 Balakata baccata
TTTTGGATCTAAAAGACCCCAAAAGACAGAAAATAGACAAGGAAAAATTTTTGGGAGAAGAAAAATTTTTGGAGACAACAAGAAAATTAAAGAGTTTAATTTTCTTCTTATATGAACATACACCATTGCTAGCACTTTGAGATATGTTCAAGCCATCTCCCTAATGGTTTCATCCTCTCATCTTCGCGTGGATATTATTAGACACAATTCTAGATTGGATTGTTGTGGTTTGCTACAACCCAACAAGGTGAGAAGTTGAAGAAAAATCAAGAAATTATAAAGGTATAAATTCTGAATTTTCTTTGGTTAAATTAGTTTTAATTGGCACATGAAAATCCTTTGATTTGGGTTTTAAAAATTTTTATTTTCCGCTGCGTTATGTGTATGTGATACATGATCAAAACCCTTCACAACTTTCATCCATTCTACCTCTAAGATCCTCATATTGTAGAGTAATTATGACTGGTTAGAAATAGGGCTGGCATCCGGACCAGTATGAATTTTGAAGGTCATAACTCACACAATACATAATATATTTAGGTGATACTTGTGCCAAACTTTAGCTAAGACATGTTCCTATAGCTTTTCTATTTTGATCATTTATAGATTATGTTTCTAAGGTGTTAAAAATTGGCAAAACACTGACTAGACCTACACAGGACACTAAGCAGGCAGCTCAAATATGGAACAGACATGACTCTCTTGCCCATAACTCATCATCCGCCTATAATCTGGTCCTAAAATTTAGTATACAGTTAGAAACAAATATATCTACAACTATCATGTTCGAGTTTCCTCCAATACCAACTCTATCATATAGAAAAATAATCAAAACTGTAGATGATTTAGCTAGATTCCTCAATTGAACCAGTTCTAGTCCAATGCCAATATCTTTCCACAAACACTAAATCGTGCAAAACTATTTATATATCCATAAACCTAAGACATAATTCTACAAGTGTTATGTTTGACACCTTTCCATAATTAGTTTTTATGGCTTTCAAAATCGAGTTACAAGACACTGCTTGTGACATACCCTAATCAATCGTAATGAACACTTAAAGAAGAAGAGATGATTAGTTACCAAGAACAAACTTTTAAGGGCTGAATTTACAGTAAAACTTAAGTGAAACAATGAAGAAAAGAAAGCTCTTATCGGGGAAGAAGAAGAAGAAATGCGCTGGGGAGAAATGGCTCTTCAAACTGTGTGAAAAGGCAGAATAGGCAGCAATGGATAAGCCAAAGCTGCCTTGCCTTATCCTTTCTTCCTTTTTTTCTTTATTTTTCTGATTTAATAATTTAATTAATTTATTAATTTATTTTTATTATTTTCTCTACATTTTTTTACATATACCTAGTCAATGCCAAAAATGCTATCTAACCAATTGTTCAATCTAAATAATTTAACTATGCCAAATTTCATTTATTTTAAATTTAATCATTTTATTTAATTTCATTTTCAATATCTTGTATCCTTATTTAAATTATAACTAGACACGTACGATTTGCTCTTATTGCGATGAACTGACTCGTGGCAAGTTTATCTCGTGAGCACGTTCTAGCTAAAATTCCCATGTATGTGTGTGTTTCATGTGAATGATATTTATAAAATGTACATGTTTAAATGAAATGTATGTGATAATGTATGTATGGATGGTCAAGGATGTTACAACATTGTTAGGAAAACTTAGTGAGACAAAATCTTAGTCCAAGAAAAGAGTACGATATCTCCCTCTCATAAAAACATCAATTCAAGTCTCTAAGTCAACGCATTCCAATGTCTCATACTAACCTTTCAAATGTAATAGTAGATAAATTTTTTGTGAATAAATCTACCTGATTATCACTTAATCATATGTGTTAAACATCGATTTGTCCACTTTTATGAAGATTATATATGACAAACTTCGGAGAAATATATTTTGTCCGGTCTCCTTCAATATATCCTTCTTTTAACTATGTTATACATGATGCATTGTCTTCATATAATATTGTATGAGTGCTTTTATTGATAGATAAATCGCATGTTTCTCGAATATTTTGCATCAACCATATGCATTCTCAACTTACTTTGTGAATTGCAATTGTTTCAATATGATTTGAAAATTAGTAGTCAAAGTTTGTTTAGTTGATTGCTATGTAATAGTAGTTTCATCACTCATAAAAATATAATTTGTTTGAGATTGAATTTTATACGAGTTAGATAAAAATATTGCATCAGCATAACCGATTAGTTTCAGTGTAGATTTATTTGAATAAAATAGTTTTAAATCAATTTTTTCTCGATGACAATGAAAGACATGTTTAACTTCATTTCATTGTCTTCGTATTAGAGAATAACTATATCTTACTAATAAATTTACCAAAAATATTATATCGGGTTGTGTGGTATTAGCCAGATATAGTAAAGTACCAATTGCACTTAGATATGGTATATTAGGACTAAGAATTTCTTCTCCATTCTCTTGAGGTCGAAAAAGATATTTTTTCATATCAAGTGACCTTACAACTATTAGTATACTCAATGGATACACTTTATTCATATAGAATCTTTTAAGAACCTTTTATATGTAAGCTGATTGATGTACTAAGATATAGAATCTTTTAAGAACCTTTTATATGTAAGCTGATTGATGTACTAAGATCTCATAAGCTAAATACTCGATTTGTAAACTAAGACAAAATTTTATTTTTCCAAGATCTTTCATTTCAAACTCATGTTTCAAATAATCAACTGCCCTTGCAAGCTTTTCAAGAGTTCCAGTAATATTTAAATCATCGATACAGCAATAAGAGCAAATTCATATTTTAATTTCTTTATAAAAATATATGGGCAGATAATATCATTTTTATATCCTTCTTTCAACACGTATTTACTAAGATAATTGTACTACATTCCTCCCAATTATTTTAGAACATATAATGATCTTTGTAACTCGATAGAATAAGCATTCCAGGATTTTATGTTTTGTAATTCAGGCATCTTAAAATCCTTCAGGAATTTTCATATAGATATCACTATCAAGATTACCATATAAATAGGCCATAACCACATCTATAAGATGCACATAAAGTCTTTCACATAGTACAGGACTTACAAGATATCTAAAAGTTATCGCATCCATTACAGGAGAATATGTTTACTCATAATCAACAATAGACCTTTGTGAAATTCCTTGTGCAATAAGTTTTTCTTTATATCTTACAATTTCATTATTTTCGTTTCTTTTTCGCATAAATACCTATTTTTATCCAACGGGTTTTACACCTTCAGGTGTTTGAACTATTAGTCTGAAAACTTCATGTTTATTAAGTGAATTTAATTCAGCATGTATTGCATTTTTCCATTTCGGCCAACCACATCTATTTTGACATTCTTCCATTGTTTTTAGCTTTAGATCCTCATTTTCCTCCATAATATCAATTGCTACATCATAAGCAAAAATATCGTTGACGACTATTTTTTCTCTGTTCCATCTTTTTCTTATAACAACATAACTTATTGAAATCTCTTCATTATTATCATTTTCAGGTACCTGAATCTCTTATGGAGATTTATTTATTGTTATATTAATAGACTCTTTAAGAGTTTCTGCCTCCTCAATTAGGTCATCTTGTTGATGTAATGCCTACCAATGGGAGCTTAGAAGCTATTGTTCTACATGAAGGGTAAATTGGTAACTAAAAGTAAGAATATAAAATACATGTATATGCAAATTAGTTTTGATGATGCATGAGAGATATATGAAGGTATATTGGTGGTATACCAGGGGGTATATATAAGGTATATGTGAGGTGTATGTGTGGTATATTGGCCGATTTTAGCTTTGGTTTCAAGAAATGGATGAAATAACACAAAAATAATGAAAAATTAATGTGTCACGGCCATGACAAGGGGGTGTCACGACCATGGCAATCGAAAAAGTTGGATAAACATGACTATTCAAGGTTGGTTGCTATAGTAACTCTTCATGGCCGTGAAAGAGGACCTTTATGACTGTGAAAGAGTCTGTATAAAAGCTTTTTCCATGATCTTATCACCATTTTTCATCAACTTTTCCATTCTCAAACCCTAAGAACAAATCATAGATACCCAAGAACATCAAGAGAGTGATTTTTCATGGTTTTTGAGTGAATTAAACACCAAACCAAGAGGGAAAAACAAGATTAAAGCAAGATTTGAAGGAATTATCCATTTTGGTAAAGATTTGGAGGAGAGAGAAAATTGGTGCAAGGGGGACCTTGAGTTTCCTTGCATGATCAAGTGTATTCTGTTATCAAGAGGTAAGAAAACATAAGAACTATATCTCTTTACTATGATTATGAAATTATATGAAGAGATTGTGTTGTTTGGTTGAAAACCCATGGAGAAGAGGCTACGGAAGATGAAGAGTGTTGGAGTTTTATGTATATTTATATTCTTTGAAGTTATTAGAAGTGAGATACCCTGAGATTGAGTTAAAAATATGCTTAATAACCTTAGTTTTGGAATTACGGATTTATAATTATGATTATACATATTTGTCATAGTTTGAGAATTGAGATATAGCTTGAGTTAATGAGAAATAATTGTGATTATGTTTAGGTGCAAGGAGGCTAGACAAACTTAAAGCTTGGATTTTGAGTTAGCTCCATAAGAGGTAAGTACACATGTGCATTTTAATTTGCTTAAATGAAATAATATAATATTGAATGACATGAAAAGAAAATGGGATATATGGCATGTTAATAGGAGTAATGGATGACTAAGAAGAAAATGGAAATATGCGATAGACTAATTAGATTTAAGAGCTATGGATAACATATATATGGAAGAAGAATTAGCTAAATATGAAAAAAAAAATGAATATGATATATGGGAATTTCATAAGTAATAGGATATGGAATTTGAATAACATAAATATGTCAAATGTATGATAAGATATGACCTAGTATTCTAGGCAAAAAAGTTACTAATAGTAAGATATGTAGAGTGAAATAAAGGATAAATGGAACTCGAGTTCACATAGATGGCAATAAGAATGATAATGACGTATATTTATTGTGGGGTTATTAACCCAATTGATTGTAAGCTACTTAAATGCTTATAATAAGGATCGATAAATGGTAGATGCACACGCTCTATAAAAGCACTTAAGGTGCTTGAAAGGAAATGGTTTATCAAAGGTAAGTCTCTTACTTCAGAATATGATGAAATGCATGTAAATGATGAATTGTATGCATAATTAGTGTTGACATATTTATTTCCTAAGTAATGAGAAGTTATATAGTTTGAAAGCATGAAATGACATGATCAAATGTTAGAAAGGTTAATTAGAGTCTTTGACTATATATAAATATGGTAATAAACAAGAAAATGGCAAATGTGCAAAAGTGTAAACAATGTATGTATAAAGCTTGAGTTGTGATGTGAACTTGGTTGTGAACCCATTTTGGGGTATGATTTGAGTTGTGATAACTTATTTGTATTTGTGTCTAATGACTATAGATGATGTCTATGCATGTTTAGGAAAGGTTTAAAAGTGGAATTTTGACAAAATTTGACCATAGGCACAAGTTAGGACCTTTCACAACCAATATCACAATCATACTGCAATTGTCATGGCTATGAAGGCTGATCTAGTAGCCTTCATGTTCAGGTCTCATAGCCAGCCATATTTGTCATGCCCTTGACACACTATTCATAGCTATAGTGACCTATATTTAAATAGTATTTTGGTAGGTCCGTTACATGCCGATTATGTCCAAATGTCAAAGTATGATGTAAAAATATATGAAATCATATTAATGAGTATAAATGTGATGTGAGAACATGTATGTATTATAATGAATATGATGGAAACATAAGGGAATGTGATTAAAACAAAAAGATATTTCGGTATAAATGCCTATTTCTCTACCTGAGGACTAGAATTATGATAGATAGTGCACCATTAAGAGATTTACGATACCAAACTAGTTATATGTTTTAAGGACAATGTGGTTTAAGCTCGTTGAGCACTCTTGATCCCAGTTATATACAAATGGTATATTGTAATTAGACAAGGTGATTTAAGCTCGTGGAGCACCCTTAGTCTCATTTATATAGATATACCATAATCTGTCAAGGATGCTTAAGCTTGTGGAGCGCTCTTGATGAGAAATCAGAGTGAGTAGGGTGGCTTAAGTTCGTGGAGCGCCCCTATTCTACACCCTGTATTCGGACAGTTCGGGAATGAGATATGGGCTGGTAACTAGCAAATGTGATATGAATAATAATTATATGTTAAAAGCATTAAGGCAGTAATTACAGATTGAAATGAAATGTATGGTGATATAATTATTAATATTACAAGAAATTGTATGCTACTCATAGAATTGATATATGCTCGAGCCTCTAAGAGATCAATGCATTGATTAATAAATGGCAATATCAAAGTAAAAGAAAAGAGATGTGATCTATGGATTACAATAACATGCATAAAAAATGTGGTACATGTGTATATAACAACTGTATGAGTGGAGAATGTTCTGCCAATGTTGTGATTGTGTGTTTTGTATATGATTGAATGGCAAAAGGATGATATCATTTATTATAAATGATGTGATTACATGTTATGTTGATTTGCATATTTGTACTACTAAGCCATGTGTAGTTTAGCGTGTTTCATGTGCACGCAGATCATGGAGTCAATATAAAGTTAATATAATATTGACAATGGAGATGCCTAAACACATCAAGAGGAGACCATGTAGACCGGATCTGGGTCAGCATAT
This sequence comes from Balakata baccata, assembly GCA_949630135.1. Taxonomy (NCBI): domain Eukaryota; kingdom Viridiplantae; phylum Streptophyta; class Magnoliopsida; order Malpighiales; family Euphorbiaceae; genus Balakata; species Balakata baccata. The sequence goes on from CATIWF010087318.1 coordinate 6,757, forward strand.
TCATAGCATGCATTTATTTATTACTCATTAAAGGGATGTACATATTATATTTATTAACATGTAAATATGCAATATGACATATAGTAAAATAAAAAAAATATATAGTTCAACTAGATGCATGAGACGAAGGCCTTGTAGGCCCTACCTAGAATATAAAATGTGGTTAGAAACAAGTTATAGCCACACAGTCTATAGTATTTTCTATGTATTATGGGTTATACTCATAATATGTGGAGGGTGTTACAGTTAACTATCTCCTTTTCTTTTTTTTAGGAATTTTATATTTGGAACTGATTGGTCTACACGTTTCATGCGTGCTTTAAACTTATTAGTTGTAGTAAGTTATCCTATGGGGAAATCAATTTGAGTAAAAATATTTGTAGTTGGTATTCTCTCAATTCTCAATTCTCTTCTTCCTTTGTCTATTTACTTTATTCTTTATTCCTTAGTTACTTTTATTTATTTTTAGACTAAATGTGCAAATTAACCCATCAACTATACTTTATGGAGCGAGTTACCCTATTAACTTTAACTTAACTTTAACTTAATACAAATAAGCCTTCGAACTTTAAACTCTGTATAATTAGACCCCTTACATATTAGGTCCCTTACACCAAATTAGTGAGTCAACTCAGTTTTGTGAGGGGTGACTCGCTCTATAAGATATAGTTCAGAGGCTAATTTGTACTAAGTTTAAAGTTCGATGACTTATTTGCATTTAAGTCAAAATTAATGGGGTGACTCGCTCTATAATATATAGTTGAAAGACTAATTTGCACCTTGGGCCGTATTTTTATAACATGTTATCAGTACGAATTCTCCCCACAAGGTAATAAGACATGTTTTATCATGATTTTTATCTACTACAATTAATAATTGTGAATAAGCTTAATAAATCATTGTATGTAAAATAGTTTATTGTTTATCTTCGAATTCTGTTATATTTTATGTTTATGATCATGAGAAAGCTTTATATGTAATAAAGTTCTCTATTTGTGTGTTTATATCTCATATATGTCCTACTACATTTATATCATATTTATGTTGATAATGTTTTATTTTTGTTTATGTGGGTATAATATGTTTTTTCATTTAAAATTTATTTTTCTTCAAACTTAACTTAATGATGGTATTAATAATTTTATTAATGTATTTGTTAATGTGCCTTCAATATATGTAATTAGACTTAATAAATTATAATGCAAAGACATTCGAATTATTTATAATTAATTGAAATTAAAATATTAAATGAGAATTATTAAGTGATTTATTAATTGAAACTATATTATATATGTACATGTTACAATTTATGCATATTATGATTATTATATATACACATGATTTTACACATGCAATAAAAAAGACTATTCACCTAGAAACAATTTAAATACACATGTACAACTTAATAATGAAAAAAATGTGAGTATTACACATGTATGTCACATGTTTATTTCCTTGTAACATGGTTTTTTTTAGATGTTTATATACACGATATATATATATATATATATATATATAAACATCTAAAAAAAATCATTATGTACATATGTTTTTTTAATTATTATTTGACTATTTATAACAAATAAACACATTATCAATCATTAAACATGTATATTAATAAATAGAATGAATATTATTTAATATTATAAATTATTCTTTTTAGTGATACAATGTTATAACAAATTTTACATATTTGATATAAAAATGATCATAGCATACTTATCAATAATATAACTAGAATTACTTGCAGTTATTTCTAATTTGATTAATATATTTCTTTTGTCATATTATGAATAATAAATATTATAAAATTAGAGTTTACGACTCTTGAAATTAGTAAAAAAATAATAATATTTGTTATGAATATTGAATGCTAAAGTTCATCTGGTAATACTAACAAAAAAGGAATCCAAGAATCTAATTAAGATAAGGCTAAAACCTAGATTTTCCTTTATCATCATTTTGAGAGATTAAAATATGATTATCCCACAGTGAAATACTCTTTTATTCTTTAGAACAGTTTTAATATTTTATTAATATGATATATACCTGAAGTACACCAAAATATTTGGAATAATTCGAATATTTTCTTAATTGAATATGTATCTGAAGTACACAAAAAACTTAATTGATTTATATCAAAACTTCTTGAAGGAGAAAATAAGGTATGCAAAAAAAAATTTTTCATACGATTTATTTTTGAACAATTGGGTAAGATACATTTAGATATTGTACTTTTTTTTAAAAAAATAACATAGTGAGAAGATTGATTTATGAAAATGGCCAAAAAAATAAAGTCCAAAAAAATGAAAGAAAATTTATGAAAAAAATTTATTTATCAGTGCTTAAATATAATATTTTAATTTATTTATATTGCCCAAACAATTACTAAGAACGGAGGGAAGGGGAGGGGATGAATTGGTGGTAAATTAAACAATCACTAAGAACGGTGGGAAGGGGAGAGGATGAATTAGTGGTAAATTAAAATTTTTGTACACATACAAACAAGGGAAAGGTTTAGAGAAGATAGAGATACCAAATTTTATAGAGATTCAGGTGTTAACTAATCATACTCTTTTCCCCAATTGTAATTGGGTATTTACTAATCTAATCACTTTAAATTACAATGAGAGTTTTGCTAGCTCACTCACAACCGGATGTATTTCCAAGGCTAACATTCAACTCAAAATTTTCTTGTATTTTAATAACTCACACAACAACCACTTTCTTGTAATTTATCTCACACACTATCCAATTACAAGATACACCAAAGTGTTTAAGGCTAACACTTGGACCCTTGCAAAAAATTAATGAGTAAAAGTTGAGAAAACAAATTATAAGAGTTTTGGTATAATGAAAGTAGTTGGATTTATTAAATGGCCTTTTGGTAGGGTATTTATACTGATTACTCATCAATTAGTCGTTACAAATGAGTGTTATAACTCTTCTTAACGTCTTCTTATAAGTGCATTAAATGTAGTCTGAAAAGCAAGTATCCCGTTCGAGATTGTCCATGTGTCATCATTAGATTGAATGATAACTCTAACGGCTAGTCTCTAGTCAAATGTCCCAGTTGGGAGAGACTTGTCTCGAGAGGAAGGTTCTTCTGAAAAAGTTGACATGTAGCTTTGACTTCTGAAAATCAACTAGATCCCGGTTGGGATTGGTGTCCTAGGGGGATATATGATCTGGTCAACTTGGCCTTTTTGACTTCTGGTTATGACATGACACTTCCTGGTTGATGCGCTTTCTAACAGTCATGACTTTTCAAATATCTCGGTTGGGACTTAAATTGTCCCAAGTAGGATGACACTTATTCCGGTTGTGACGTTATGTTTTCCTAAGCTGGATTTGCTATTGGAATTCAAGGGTCTTTGTCCCGGAGTTGATGCTCCTTTTTCCGGCGGAGATCAATGTCCCTAGTAGGATATTGATGTCCCGAGCGGGACTTACACATCTTCAACCTTCGAGTTGATTGTTCACACAACAAACGAATTCCAATTGACATGAAACTTAAAGTACTATCAAAATAACACAACACTAATAAAAGATATTAGTAGCATTTAATTTGATTGTCAAAATCAAAATAGAGATCAATCAGCCTAAGGCCAACAATTTGATTATATTATTTTAATATTGTTAATTACTTATTACAACTTATTTATTTTTCTTAAGAAATATGAATGTTTCTTACTCATCGAAAAACTTTCAACAACAATGACAAAAAATATATATTTAGTAAATGGTGCAATTACATATATTATATTGAGAAATAAAAAATATTTTTTTCTAGTTTGACTATGATGAAAACAAATGTTAGTACAATATCATGTTCAACAAACTTGATAGAAAGCTACGGAAGAACTAATATTCTCTTAAATAATGGAACGAGATTCACAATTGATAATGAATTATTATCAACTAAATCAAAGTGGAATGTGCTAACTATTTAGTCCTTTTTTATTTTTTCTTTTAACTTCTATATTTTTCACTTTTTATAATTTAGTCCACTTTTTTTATAATTTTTTCTGACTTTCATATTTTTCAATCTTTGCAATCTAGTCTTTTATTTTATTTTAACCACTATAGTTTCTACTTTTTACAATGTAGTCCCTTTTTATTTTTTCTTTCCCTCGTACTTTTCACTCTTTACAATATGATCACAGCTAAGTCAACACTAATATTCAAAACACATCATTTTAAGCATGAAGTTAAGATCTCTTCCTTTCTCTTTTTCCTTCCCTCTTTCTTTCTTCCATACCCAAATCTAAACATACACAAAATGATTATCAATTAGTCATTAAATTCCATGAAAATCATCAAAACTAAAAACAACTCCAAACATAATTCAAATCCCAAACAAAATGAAGCTGGAAATTTTTATTCAAATTCCAATTCCCACTCTCACTCAGAATTCCTTTACTTTTCTCTCCGGCTCAATTGACCAAATCGAGATCTCCCACTCTCAGACTCTAGGTCGAGATCTTGTGCTCTGTTTTGCATTATGATGGTGAATTACTTCATTATAGCTTGTGATTTTGAAAAGAAAAAAAAAACAAAAAAGAAAAAACCCAAGACTCTAGACAGGAAAGAAAAGAAGAGAGGAGAGGAGAGGAGAGGAGAAGAGCAAGGAAAATGACTCTAGGTGATCTGATCAATGCAAATCATGTTATTCGTGGTATGAAGGAAAGGGTTTGCTCGCATTGAAGATCTTCACTGTGATGTCAATCCGCTCAAAATCTATGATATCTTCCAAATTTTTTTTTGGTTTAATTTTCAATAAAGTTTTCATCTTTATGAATTGGGTAATTGATGATGTTTTCGTTCTTTGATTTCTTGGAAACAAAATGTGGTCTTTGACCAACTGAAAATTTTTGTGAAGGATACCCTACAAGAAAATTGGTCTATAATGAGAGTAAAAGCCGGTCATTAAAAGTCCAATTATCGTCATTAAAGACTTTTAATGACAATAAAAATCCCGTCATGATCCTGGCCTCGCTATTAAAAGTAAATGATGACAGAAAGTTCCTGTCATTATTTAATATATAGTGAAAGTGAATTTACCATCATTAAAAGTTTTTAGTGACAAAAAAATTCCGTCATTGATAATAATTTTCACCTCTCATTATTTAATAAATTATGACCAAATGTCCCATCATTAAATCAATATTTGCCCATCACCATATAATAACTTTTAGTGGTGCTATTTTCCATCACTATATCAAAAGCCAGCCTATCATAATAGATCAATTAAATTGTAATTGATTTTCACCCCAATATATGTTTTTCTAATAATAAATTTTATAACTATATAATCAATTAAAAAAACCCTACAAAATGAAGGACATTAATTAACAAAACTAATAAAATTAAAATATTAAACAAATTTGATTCATTACATAATATTTGATATTTAGTCAACAAAAATATTTATATAATATAATTCTTGCAAAATATGAGTACCATCTATATAGATCATTTAATATTTTCTTGACTTTCACTAAGGTAGACAAAAACAAAAACCTATATCAATCATTTGATATTTAACAAAAAATATTACTAATCATATTCATCCTTGCTTGAGCTTTTAGTTTGAAATGGCCTATAAGAAATTAAACCAAAAAAAAAAATTAATTGCACATAATAAAATTCAGTTTAAATAAAATAATAATATGCAATGTAAAAATAATGAGAACTCTAGTTTACCTAAATATCAGAAGCAAAAAAAAAAAAAAAAAGAGAGAAAAGATGATTAGTAATATTTGCAAGAAAGGAAAATTGAGTCCAAGGTACATAGGACCTTATGAAATTCTTGAAAAGATTAGTCCATTGGCATACAGGTTGGCATTACCACCAGAGATGAGTCAAATTCATAATGTGTTTCACGTCAGTATGCTAAGAAGATACATATCAGACCCTACACATGTACTTAAGGATCAAGCCATTGAGATTACATATGACATGAGTTATGTAGAAGAACCAGTAGTAGTCATCGGATACAAGACAAAACAGCTGAGAAACAGAGAAATACCTCTAGTCAAAGTGTTATGGAGAAACCACTCACAAGAAGAGGCAACATGGGAGACAGAAGAGAATATGAAAAAGCAATACCCACATTTGTTTCCAGGTATCAAATTTCGAGGACGAAATTTTTAAAAGGAGGGGAGAATTGTAACATCCTC
>CATIWF010087381.1:0-16059 GCA_949630135.1 Balakata baccata
CATACTTGTTATATATTTTTTAATGTACAATTAAAAATTCTGAGTAATATAAAGATATATAAAATATATACAATAATAGCATATTTAAGTAACATATAGTAATTCATATATGTTTTTTGAACATTTATAGTTTAAGCATAAAAGATATATATAAAACATATACTATAAATATAATTCAAATATACCTTTTATTAAAATGATTGTTCAGCAACTGTTTATTCCTCTGCAATTAAGACTATACTTGTTAAACTTCCAAAACAACATTAAAAAAAAACTAAATATTTAAAACAAATGTGAAACAAAACATAACCAATGATATCAATAATTTTTTTGGCAACAAAGGTTAAGAGTATATATTTTCTTGAAGCAAGTACAACTAGCATTTTTCTGTATGCAAATATATTTAAGTAGGGCTCATTTCGATTTTGGAAAAAATAGCCAAAGCATCAGGGTTTTGAAATGAGCCCTTTTCTTTAATATGTAATCGGCTTTTATAGATAGAAAAGCATCAAATTGTCAATAATATTTGAGAAGGCGTAAGAATGGCTGTTTTTGAAAAGGGCATAAACATGTAATATCTTGATAAAAAGCCAGGGGATAATTTTTTCAATTAAAAAAGGGAATTTTTTAAAAATACGAAAAATCTCTTAAAATATTAAAATTTTTTTTTCTTCTAAACACACACCAAGTGCCTGGAAATATTACAAAAATTTTAGAATTTAAAAAGTTATCTTAAAGTACACCAAAAAAATGCACATTCGATATATCTCCGGTATACCTTGAATATATCTTGAAAATACCTTGGATATACTTTTAAAATACCTTGGAAATTCTTGTAGTATATCTTAGGAATATTTTTACCAAAAAGAAGACTATATTAATTAACACAAACACTACAGATAGAAGAAACAATGCATAATTTGATTAGCTAAATAAATTTTTTAAGTTAAGAACCCATTCATGGTGTTAAAAAGGAATATATATATATTCCTCATCGGACCTAATCAACATATCGATATGTGTAAGTATTCAACCAACTAGTTATTAGGTCCTCAAAATGCGCATACCATCCTTATCAAAAATTTTAACTTTGAGACAGCCGGTGTCATCTTCAGGATTTATGGTCCCTGTAATAGTCATTTTTGTATATCCTTAGATGGATCAACCAGCAAAGAAGGAACTAGGGGTGTTCCGCACTACTCGCTAAAACCGAACCAAACCAAATCAATCCACAGTTAAACCGCAATTTAAAAAATATAATAGATTAGATTGGTTTGTATTTTTTTTTTTAAACCACATTTTGTAAATTAGATTTAATTTTTTATATTTAAATTCGCAAATCAATAAGCAATCTCCACAATCCATATATATATATATATAATAATTTATATTTATTTATATAAAAATATATTGTATAATTAGAAAATAAATAAATAATTTATAAATGCATAATTCTTATATTTTATAAATATAATCATATATATTTGTTTCTTCTTCTTGTATTACCTTCATTTCCTTCTCTTGACTTTGTCTTTGGATTGGAACGTTGGTATTACCTTCATTTCCTTCTCTTGACTTTGTCTTTGGATTGGAACGTCATCTTCTTCCAGTGGAGCACTTTCAAAGAAACTTGATTATGTTATATCCCATTCTTCATCACTTTCATATGACTCGTCAAGGTACTCCACCATAGCAAATGATGCCAACTTATTCCACTCAACATCACTATCATATGCAAAATTGTAAAAATTGGCACGGTCAATGAACTGGAAAAGCTAGCGGGTCACGGATTTAAAGTCAAACCGGAGTCGAACCGATTTATATAGTATTTTCATAAAATATAATATGTATCATATATAATAAAATATAATATGTCTCATACACAATAAAAATAGAGAATAAATTGTTGGAGATCTTTTATAGTTTACAAGAATAATATAACATGTCTAATATTCTCTTTTTTATTTTTTTTAAAATCATTATTCATATATTTATATAACTAAACATTTAATTAATTATAAAATTTAAAGATAATTTATAATTTGAAAATACAATTAGCCAAAAATTTCAAATTGTAAAAGAAAAGTAATATAAAAAAGAAGTAAGAAAAAAATGTAAAATAAGTGAACAATCCCACATAGAAAAAAAGTAAGAATGAAGATGATATATTATTTTATAAATAAGGGTGAGTTAATTGTTTAAAAACATATTTATTTTGACTAATTTGATTAATTTATAGTTAACTCATCTAGTTTTTTGATCAATTTTTTAGTTGAACTAGTTGAATTGGCTAGATTGAACTAAATTTAATAATTAAATATTTTTTGCAAAAAATTAAAAAAAATCCAGAAAACCCGATCAAAACCGGCCAATTCCCGATTTTCCGGTTGAACTTGCTGGTTCTCTGGTTTTTCCATCGGATTGTTTTTCCCCCAGTTTTTGGGATAAAAACCGCATAGCCTAAAGGCCGGTTCCTGATTTTTTCGGTTAAACCGGTCGGTCCGGTTTTTACAACCATGCTATAATGTGTACTAAGCCTGATATTTGCTATGTTATCATAATGGCAAGCAGATATCAATCCAATCTAGGACAAACATATTGGAAAGCAGTGAAAAGGATAGTTAGGTATTTGAAAGGCACAATGAATTATTCATTGTGTTATTAAGGGGAATATATGCATTTGAAAGGCTATATGATGCTGATTAGAAAAAAAGATTTATATGAGAGAAAATATATCTTAGGATTTGCATTCTTGCTCAACAATGGTGTCCTATCGTGAAATAGTAAGAAGTAACCTTGTGTAACACTGTCAACAATGGAAGCTCAATTTGTAACATTTTTAGCTGTTACACAAGAAACAGTTAACAATAAGGGAAAATGCTATGGAGCCAATACTTATAAATTGTGACAGTCAAGTTGTAATAGCATACACAAAAGACCCCAAGTTCCATGCCAAGACTAAACACATTAACATTAAATATAATTTAGTGAAAGACATGGTTATATGGAAAGAAGTGAACATGGGGTACATAACATCGCAAGAGACGGTTGCAGATCCCTTTACAAAGCTTATACCTAAAGATGCATAACTTAGGCATGTTAAATCATTAGGCTTATGTAAATGTTAAATGTAATTGTAAATGACTTTTTCCCATGAATGTTCATGTTTCGTATTGGTTTTTTTTCAATGATAATGAATTTCCATTTCGATTCAATTCCTACGTATATTTCTTATAAAACATACATGAAAATATATGTTGTGTACATATTTGAGTACAGAAGTATGTCGGATAAATATAATATTGACCTATAGATTTTGAGGAATTATATATATATATATATATATATATATATATTATATTATGTTGTAGGAAGTACCTAATATATACAAGAGTTGTATAGTGTATATATTATAGAGATATACATGAATGATTTATTTGAATTTAAATAACTAAACTACAAGATATAAATAAGGAACAAGATAATTTATATCTATTATACTCGCTATAAGCCAATGTAGAGGAATGTTGAAGACGAAGCTTACTACGGAGGAAGAGAAATTGAGATATTAGAAGTGGCTTGGTAAAGATATCTCCTATTTAGTTTGATGTCGAAATAAACCAAATGAGAAGATCACCAAAACATGCTCGTTCTCAAACAAAGTGATAGTTAAGTTCAATGTGTTTCGTTCTAGCTTGAAAAACATGATTGGAGGAGAGGTATATTGCGCTTATGTTATCACACCAAAGGAATGGTTTGGCTGCTAATTTTACTTGTAGTTCTAATAGAAGATGTTAGATCCATAGAACTTCTATTATGCCATTAGCTAGACCTTTATATTCGCTCTCAATATAAGACCTTTCAACTATGGGTTGCTTCTTTATTATCCAAGATACCAAGTTGTTACCCAAGTAGATTGCAAAACTATTTATGGAGTGACAATCATCTTGGCAGCCCCCCCAATCGAAATCCATAAAGCATTAAAGTTGCAATGTAGACTCTTTTGTAAAGATTAAGCAATGAGTGGTAGTTAAGGCTAAGTAACGAAGGAGCTGCTTAACAGCCTTCTAATGAACGTCATTAGGAGAGTGCATAAATTGGCAAAGGCAATTCATAGTGAAAGTAATATCCGGCCTAGTCATAGTTGCATATTATAAAGCCCCAACTGTTTTTCGATAAAGAGTACTATCAACTAGCAATATTCCATCCAATTTTGCTAAAGGTAATGAAGTAGAGATTGGTGTGATGCAACCCTTAGCTTCTAGCATGCCTATTTGATCTAAAGTATCTTGAATATATTTTTGTTGGTTTATTAAATGACATGTTGCTATACATTGTACTTCAAGGCCTAGAAAATAGGAGAGATCACCCAAGTCCTTGATTGGAAATTCTTGCTGCAAAGTGTGAACCACATATTGAATGGCAGCCATAGAGGAACTTGTTATCACCAAGTCATCAACATAAACCAACAAAAATATAGAGTAAGTTTTAGTATGGCAAATGAATAGGGATAAGTCAGCTTTTAAGGATATAAAGCCAATAAAGTAGAGGAAGTCCTGAAGTCTAGTAAACTAAGTTCCTAGGGCCTGTATGAATTTGTATAAGGAACAGGCAAGCTTACAAACATAGTCAGGATGGTGGGTGTCAAGAAACCCATAAGGTTATTCCATGTAGATGTCAACATCAAGAAATCCATATAGGAAAGCATTGGAAACGTCAAGTTGACGAAGAAGCCAATACTAAGTGATGATATATGCAAGAATTGTCTAAATTATGATGGCTTTCACAGCGAGACTGAAGGTTTCATAGTAGTAAATGCCAGATTCTTGATGGTAACCTTTTATAACTAATCGCGCTTTATAGCATTTGATAGAACCATTGGGTTTTCTTTTAATGTGATACACCCACTTATTGCCTATAATGTTTGCATTTTGAGGTTTTGGGACAATGATCCATGTATTATTAGCATGCAATGCATCAAGCTACTCTTTTATGGCAATCTACCATTCTTTATAAGGTTTGGCCTATGTGAAAGTCGATGGTTCATGTTGGAGAAAATTGGTATTGGAGACCGGGTAGAAAGAGAGGTAAGTGATATAGGTGTTGGCTAGTTGGTGTTTGGGGAAGGTGAATTGTTGATACAATTAATATTGTTAACATAGGGAATTTCTCGGAGGCTTTTTAGTAGGATTTAATAGGCAAGTAAGTGATTGGGTAACTCATTAAAAGACACTAGTTCTGGATGCAAGTTCAGTACAATGATAATACTATGGTAGTCACTGCCTATATTTCTATAAATGATAGCATTAAACTCGAATGGGGTCATGGTACAACCAGGAACGTCTAATTCATCTACAAGGGAATTGGCATGCTAAAGATATTGAGAAACAGTTAAGTCGTTCTTTTTGAATTCATGTAATTCAATATATAGTTGAAGCTGTCGATTTTGTGAAAAGGAGACAAAGGTGTTTGCTTGGGCATTCCAAACCTCATAAGAGGAGGACATACCAATAACATAAGGGAAGACATCTTCAAATAATGAGGAAAGTAACCAACATAAAAGCATTTGGTCTTTTTGAAACCAAAATTGGTAATTGAGGTTGGGAATGATGTCGGTGGTTTTATTGGGATTGGTGATAGTTTTCGGTGGAGGAGAGCTATCAACAAAGGACATCAAGTTTTGATAGTTTAATAAAGGTAGAAATTGGGTCTTCCAATCTAGGTAATTTTTATTTGTTAGTTTGATAGAAAAGGTGTGGTGGGCAGCTGTAGGAGCTATTTGAATGTTTTGTGTGTTCATTTTGTTTGATTATAATGCTATAATACCATGTAGATTTTGATGAATTATCTGTATATTATATTATGTTGTGGGAAGTACCTAATATATACAAGAGTTGTAAAATGTATATATGATAGAGATATACATGAATGAGGTATTTGAATTTAAATAACTAAACAACAAGATATAATTAAGGAACAAGATAATGTATATCTATTATATAGCCTTCTCACGTAGGCAATCGCCTTTATTACTTTGTGTAAATAAAGATTAGACAAAGTTTAAGCTTTATTATCTAGGAGATAATCGAGAGCCAAATCTTAAAAGCAAATGTCTCTATTTTATATGAAATGAGAGAGACAGTTGATAAAATATATTAGCAAGTGAATATTACAATATATCACTTTAATCTATCTTAAAGCCATATCAGACTTCTAAACGAATTAATAAAGTATGTATGTGAACTCATAATTGGATAATGGGTGTGCTTAACTACGATTTGTACAGTATTATATAATACGAAGACATATGCTCCTCAGGGAAAGGAGTTAATACTGTAACATGTGATTCATACCACATATGCATAATTTGACCAAATAGGGTAATAAAGTTTATATCATAACTTTATTTAGTGTGAGACCCTCGAGTTTATGAGTAATCTCGCTTGGTATTCTATGATTCAATTTTGGTTTTGTAATCAGTATTTGATGTTTGCTGTCTTAGAATATTATTAAAGGATCATGAATGATTTGATTTACTTACAATTCTAGAAAAATGAGTTAAATAAGGATTATAGGAATCAAAAAACAGGAAGATCACAATTGAAATATCACATAGATATGTATTTGATGATCAACTAGTCATGTTCATCTTAGTGATGAAACATTATTTTGAATACACATAAATTTGTATAACACTAATACAAAAAATATTCTTTTATGGTTGTTGTTTTTGACATTTTGTGGCTGTTATAGTGAAGCCACAAATGAAGGAGTTACAAATACTATGTTGACTTTTTATGGTTGTTATCGATAGCAATAAAAAGTCATACCAAATACGACTAACGTGTAAACGACAGCAGCAAAAAGTCTACCAAATGTGCCTGATGTATAAATAACAGTAGCAAAAAGTCATACCAAATGTGCTTGGCAGGTAAACAACAACAGCAAAAGGTCGATCAAATTTGACTGGTGTTTAAACAACAACAGCAAAAAGTTTGTCAAATGAGACTATCTTTCTCTAACAACAGCAAAAAAGTTTTTTTTGAAAAAACATCATACCTAATGTGACTGTTTTTCTAAACAACAGCAGCAAAAAGTTTTTTTTTTTACAAAATTTCATATATATGCAAAAGCTAGTAAAATTTGTAAAACAATATTATATTAAACATGTTACCTCAAATAGTAAAAGCCACAATAGGTTTTTTTTTTTTCCAACATTCAAATTATCAAATTCACAACCAACAAAACTCGTTGCTCAAATGATCCAAAGTATACAGATATTATCAACAATATGTATCAATTCACCAATTCATAAACAATATCCATAAACCTTATCCACATAAATTAATAAATACTCAAATCTACACAATGTTATATATCTATACTCAACAATGTCCATACACACAATTCATAAATACTCAACAATTAATATCCACACAAATCTAAGATATTAAAAATTTATATACAATCACTTAGAAAGAAATCGGAATATATTTGCCGAATTTCATATATACTTTCTTAAGTATATGGTTTGTCTTTAAAAGCCTACAAATAAATTAAATACAAATAGAATACATAATAAGAATTACAATAATTAGCTATTATACTTTAAATAAATTTAAATTCCAAAGTTAGTATAAAAAATAATATACCTTATGCAATGCAGTATCCATGCATAAGGTATGTATATGAATTCCAATATCAAAACCAGAGAGTTCAAGCAGTATGTAAAAAACCAACTAAAATACATGTGTATGTAAAAAATATTAATCCTCAGACATTTTGTAGTTAGATAATAAAAGAAGCATAATAATACTTCTCATTTTTATTTTTTCATGAATAATGCAAGAATGTTAAACCATTGAACGACACCTTGAAGAGAAGAACAATTAAACCATATCAAAGTAACCATTCAACAACCCATTGCTTCCCAACATAATATTCATATTGTACTTCCAAAACATCAAAAATTAAACCAATAAAAGTTTAACACACATTTTCTTTTTATATTAAATTAAATTCATATTCATTATGAAAATATTTTGAAATAATATATTCTAGTTCCTAAGCTTCAAAAATTCTCTAAGTTCCAAATAATATATTCTAGAGCCTTTTGAAATAATATATTCAGTTTCAGTTTCTTATATGACCATTAGTCTGATATCAATAGCAAAAGTTTCTTACATTTTGCATTTTTTGCATTACCATCATTACATTCATGTCATGCAAAATAATAGCAATCATATTAAATAATGTTAACCATTAGAAACCAAATTCAAACATCTCAAAAGCTTGAAAAACCAATCTGACGATTCTAATATAATATTTTGAAAATTTAAATGATTCTGATCTCAACTCCCTGGCTATCTTAATTATATTTTGTACCTATTTTCTTTGTGATTAAGCAAAACTGCCAAACTCTTTGAAGTGACACATGTGACTTAGCAAGTCCTAACTTTAAACAAACTCATTCAAGAGGATATAAGCATAGTACTTATTCATAAATTGAGATAGTCCTACACTTTACTTAGGCAAATGTACCTCCATTAAATTCCTTTTTGTGACCTCTCAACCAAAAACTTTCAAAGCAATTTGCATTCAAGGATTATACTGTCCACCCCTATGTTAACCTTAATTTATACAAATAATTACAACAAACTACCCCTGAATTGAGGTTTTAGTACATATATGGTTCATAAAATGAATAAATACACTAACAACATATTGACAAGTATTATTCACAAAAGCCTGTGTATTTGGAAAATTGAAGAATTTCTATTGTGTCTAATTTCAGTGTCAAACTTTTGACTCAAAAGTTCAAACTACAACTCAATACACATGAAAATTATTTGTAGTTTAATTTTTTCCCATCATGTCAGGGTTTTCAAGAAAGTTTTAGTTCTCCATTCCAAAGCAACATGAAAATGTCCTTTTTACACACAAAGAGAAGAATATTTTCAACAAGAAGGAAAAAAAATTACCTGACATAGTATGGAAGAACCAAATAGTCACTCTATTCTGAGTGGGTAACTTTGTACCTTAACTTCCTATTGTAATTCTCCTATCAAATGTTACACAAAAAAAGAAAAAAAATATATAAACATACATCTCTTTCTTTCCTGAATATTGAATGGAATTTGTAAATTAATGAAGCATAATTTATAAGTAATTCATGCAATGCAATGGTATCCATAAAACGTAGCAGCAAACTAAAAAGAATGAGAAGACAGAAACTTTTACTAATTCAAATCAGGTGCTAATATTAGTAAATAGACATGAGAACGCCCAAAGAGCAACTTATCGATGCTTAGCCAATTGCCATGGAAGAATAACAACTTATTATCATTTAAATCTTATGAACACAAGAAAGTTCAAATCAAAAGCACAATGAGCCCTGAATAGAACTTGTCGAATTCAATTTCAATGAACTCTTTTTCATATAGATATAAATTCAGAAATGCTGACATTGGATGTGATAAAAATGCTATCATATGTTCTAACCTACTCGAGAACCTTAGCATTGCTAATCTTCACTTGCCTAGCCAAGAAGATTCCGAAAATACAAAAATCAATCACAGACCCAGTTAGTACTATAACAATATCTTTCAACAATCTAGGCTTAATCTTTGTCCAAACAAATACTCAATAAAGATCCAAATTAAAAAAATTGAAACACGAACAAAATAAATAAAGAGGAAAGTTAAATCAGGCACATACCTTCATCTTGTGAAGAAGAATAAAAAGACAATGGAGGAGATGAGAATCAAAAAATTATTGATAACACTTCATTATCTTGTGCCTCTAGCTACGAGAAGAGATCCAATTGACATGGATGGGACGAGACGATAGAACCTGCGAGGCAATACATTTTGTTTTTAAGTTACTGGTTACCAATGGAGAGCGGAAGAAACAAAGACATCGAGGAGTGGCTGGGTTTAATTTGAATGCTTCTAATCGCGGCCGGAGAGAGGTTAAAAAATGCTTGGGAAGGTTCGAAAATGCTAGGGAAGAAGATAGGTAAGAGGGGGAGTATAGCAGAAGAGAACTAATTAATCGTGGGTTAGGATTCTTTTAAAAACATCATTTGCGCTTGTCATAGAGCAAGACAGGCGTTTAAAGCAGAATATTTGTACCTAGCCTAAGAAAGCCTTATCTGTTCCTAATTAAAAATTAGAATTAAATAATTTTATTCTAAAACATCATTTGCTCCTGTCATAGAGCAAGATAGGCATTTAAAGTAAAGCATTTGTGCCCGACCTAAGGAAAGATAACCCCGTATGCTCCTAATTAAAAATTAAAATTAATAATTTTATTTAATTTTTTTAGTTTGGAGCAAATTTAATTTTACAAATAATTTTATTTTTGTAAGATTCAATTCTATACTTCAATTTAAATTTAATTCTACTTTACTTTAATTTATTTACTTTAGTTTAATTCTATTTTTATTTTAAATAAAAACTAAAATAAATTATAAATTTTTTAAAAAATTCATTTGCAATTGGCATGATTTATTCCAAGCCTATTTACTTTGTTCAAAATGATGTCTTTTCCTTTGGGATTATTTGTGATTTTTTTTTTTATAACAAGCATATTTGCTCTAGAATTTTTGCTGTTGTTCTTTATTATGCTAGTTACAAAAGCTTCTGTTTATATTTTTTAATTTTTATTTATTTTTATGAATCATAGTTATTTAATAATTACATATAATATTATTTTTGAAGAGTGTAGGGTATATTTGAAGAATTATGTCTTGGCTTTTTGCTACTGTCGTAGGCAAACAACAACTGCAAAAAATTTTCATATTCTATAGTTAATTACAAAAATGTTACCGTGTAACTTTTTATGGCTGTTGTTTTTTTCAACAGCTACAAAAATATTCTTCTAAAGTACTTTTTGTACTAATATAATAAATGAGATCTCATGAAAGAGAATGTAATAAATGATTTACAATACATCATACTAGACATACTCTAAGATCTATGAATCAAGAAGCTATATACTTCTAACAGATATATAGCAAGCATGCATGGTTGCATAATTTATTTGATAAGTATGAACCTCATTTATTAGTAAGAGAGTCGATCTCATTGTATGTGACTAGTAGATGTTGGATTTATGTACACCTATATTGGAAGATTTGCAATTATGATAATTGTAATTATATAACAATAAATAGAGAAAGAGGGAGAGAGAAAGAAAGAAGTGGTTGACTCTAGTAGGGAAGGGAAGTTATTCTTTCAACGTGAAAAATATTAATAGCTTTAGTAACTTCCTTTTCTTACTTAACATTCTGTACTTCATTCTCAACTACCCTACAAGAAAAATCTCTCATTTTTCACATAAAATCATATTCTCTAATTTTCGTTTGTGGATTGCTTGAAGAGATAAATCATCTAATTGTGAATTATAATTTCCATTCATTATGTATAATATGATTGGAATTTGGCATAGATTTTGTGTTAAATCTATGTTAAAACCAACAATTTTTTTGCTATTGACATGTTAGAAAATTAAAAAAAAAAATAGATATAAATTTTGTCAATTTTAATTAAGTCAGTTTTATATAAAAAAGAAATGCGAAGAAGGACAAAACCGATGAAGGAAAAAAAGAAACGACAAAGGTAGAACGTTAAGATTTTTTTTTAAAAAAAAAAATGATATGAATCAGTACTTGAGTTATCAATTTGCGGAATCAGAGTTGCCAAGTTGAATATGGAAAGATGTACCTTGTTCGTACAGTGAATGCAGCCATGACTACTGTATTTATGTTTTCAGCGATCGCTCAACACAATCTCACTGCCGTGGGAATGGAGGTTCGCAATAGGCGGCGGGTTAGGCATCAAAGCTTACGGCCCAACAAGTCAATAACACGTTGCTAATAGGTCAGAATTTCAACCATGCATGGCATCGACCTCAATTGGTTGCTTTCCAAAGTAAACAGGAAGTTAAGGATTCGAGACTTGTCCTAAGTGTAACATGTCGGCAGTCAAGCTGACAAGTTTGAGAAATATATAAAGCCAGCCAAATCCATCAAAAAGATAATCATAAAAATAACCCACGTTTATCACGCTTCTTATAATTAGAAAAAAGTACACACCATACGGTGTTTCTTTTAAAAAATTGTGAAAGGCTTTATTTTGAAAAAGAAAAAATTCAAAAAGCTCTAAATATAGAGCAGTTTACATTTGAGCGTTAAAAAGTAAACTTACTCATTATTTAAGGTTACTGTATAATTATCTCATATAATTATTCTCGTAAAGAAGTAAACTTTGTGATGGATTCCTTTCCATTCATCTTCCGATGTGAAGTCTAGGCCTTATTCATATCATGTTTTGATATATCTATACCGTAATAAAAATCAATATAAATACAACATAACAAGCTAATTATATCTAAAATTTAAATACGAACATGATTCACTTAATAAACGGATTAACGCGAAACGATATTTAACACTATCAATATAACACAATATAGTTAATGTACATATAAATCATAATGTGTCAGGTTATATATGTTAACTCAACGCGATATATTTAACACGATTAATCTATAAATTTAATTAAATTAGTATAACACGATCTAAATAATATTACAGGAGTTATAATATATCAGATTAAACGGGTTAATTCAATATGACATGCGACAGATTTTTAACAAACTAAACATTTTTTTTTGTATTGTCAAGTCAACAAGTAATACGGCACGATAATTTTCATTTGTTTATTGAGTTGATATAATTATGATATAAACATTATAAACTTCAACTCTAATCCATGAATTTGGTACCGAGCTCGTGTCCTATTTATTACTTTCATGTCTAAATGTCATTATGGTATATCAGGTCTAAAAATTATATATGCTGATGATAATCATTTTTTTAATATAAAAATGAAACAAAAAAATTTATTATAATTAGATTATAGACATAATTAAAATACGTACAGAAGGAATTAGATTATAGATATAAAATAAAATAAAAAAACAATTTACAATTGGTCTTTCTACAGTCAAACATACATTCCTACATTGATTCACTATATTATTTAAGTTTATTTGAAAAACAAATAGTATCTCAGTGTTATAAGAGCTTTTTTTTTAATTCAATTAAAAATCAATTTAACTATTCAATAAAATGAATAATAAAAACTGGTTATCTATCTATCACTTAAGTTGGGAATATTAATATTTTTATTTAAAATTTTATGCTACCCATTCACTAATTAAAAATAATGTCCATCAAGAATTCTGACCAACAAACCATCAAACTAAATATGCTCGGCTTGCTTTCTTTTGGTTTCCTGGTTTTCCGTGGCTTTTTTCCTTCTGTTCTTTCCTCTCTTCTTCTTTTTTGGTTTTTTGGGCCAGAAGTAAGGATTTTTTGTCTTGTTTAAATTAGTCGCTTAGTTTAGGAATAAATTTTTTCATCACCTTAATTTCTGATTAAGATTTTTTTTTCTCTTTTTTTAAATAAAATTAAGATGGATTATCTAAAAAAACCATCAAACTAAATATCTAAACCAACTTCAAAAAGTTAGATAAAATTCAATATATATATATACATAAAGAGTAAAATTAAGAATTTTAAAAAGCTTGAGAAGCAAAATTAATTACACTTTCATATTGTGATAAAATTAATTCATTCTCTCTCATAATTGAGTGGCTTTCTCAAAACGCCAATTAATTGAATGTCATTCTTATGCACATGACCATGAATAGTGACTAACATCCAAAACCCATAACTCATAAATGTACTCTTGGTTGGAATCTGATTGGAAACAGTTGACATTCACTCCAATAATTCATTTTATCCTTTTGACTCTCCTAATGATCATGCCACGCCCTGAAGATCAAACTTCCCTTTTTCTTTTCATTGATTTCTCACATCAACATCAGTGATCTCACCCATCCTTTCTTCTTCAATTTTTTTGCTTACATTCACATTGACAAGTAATAATGTTTGGGTGAATTTCATTAATGGTATTATAACTATATAAATTGTAATAATTAAATTTTTTAAAAATTATTTTAGTTATAAAATAAAAGTTAAAATAATTTTATATTATAAATAATTTTTGAGATACTGAATTATTATAATTTACATAATTGACGTATCATTATTGAAATCCACCCTGACAATGTTTCATTAAATTGATTTCCTCTACCTAATATCATCTACCAAATCAATGAAAAAATTTCATATAAATTATTTTCAATAAAAATACTAACAATAATCCATTATGATT
This sequence comes from Balakata baccata, assembly GCA_949630135.1. NCBI lineage: Eukaryota > Viridiplantae > Streptophyta > Magnoliopsida > Malpighiales > Euphorbiaceae > Balakata > Balakata baccata. Next base: position 14,247 of record CATIWF010087381.1, read on the forward strand.
AGAAGTTGACGGAAAATAAAGGGAATTTGAGAAAGAAGAAATTAATTGAAATATTTTTTTTAGTAATATTTGTCTTAGATTATTTTGTATCAATTTGTTCAAATTGTATTAAAATATTTATGTTATAATATAAGTTAAGCAATACAGATAGGTGGATTAATAAAGTATAAGTATTTTAATATAAGTTAGGACAAAAATTTGAATAAAAAGAGTTGGAAAAAAAATAATAATTTTCATTTTTTTAATAATAATAGTACGATAATAGCTGAACAATGATTTCAAATTTGAATTCCAATAAAAAGAATTTGATAAGAAATAAGAGCTTAACACTTATTTTAAAATAAATGCAAGATAATTTGAAGTATATTGGCCAATTAACCAAAAAAAAAATATATTAAACTTTCAAGTTTGTATCAAAAGTATTTTTAATTTTTTTAATAAAAGGAATAAATTTTTAATATTTTATCAATTTAGATATTTCAATCAATTTTTTAGAAAAAATTGCTAATCTATTTGAACTTTTTAATGAAAATAATTTTTTCATTAATTCAGCAGCTAACTCATTAATATTTCAAAATCATTTTGTTTCTTCATAGACAATATAATATTAATATTTTAATAGTAATATTATTGATTAAGTAGCTAATTCTCTAAAAAAATTTAGACACATCATCAATTCTTTTTACTAAACTATTGAAATATTTAAATTAATAAATTATCAATAGTTTATTTATTTAATTGAAAAAATTAAAAATACAAATGATTTTTTATACAATCTACAAAATTAGGGTTTTTTTGTGGGGCAATTTAGCCAAATATATATGATATTATTTTTTTCACTAAATAAAGTTTGAACTCAAGTGTGTGTAATATGAACGCTGCAAATTCGTTTTTGATTTCTTATCTTAACATTTTATGCGGATTTACGGTCCGTTTCGAAAAAATGTTTTTTAGTAAAAATTTTTTTAAAATTTTTAAAATTATTTTTAAATAAAAATAAATAAATAGACATTTTTTATTAATTATATTTAAAAAAAATAATTTATAAAAAACTTTAAAAAATTAATTAATAAAAAAAATTCAAAAACAACTTTTAAAATACTCGACACAGTTCAAACATCTTCTTAGATTGTTTTTTTACGTCGCCTCATAAAATTTAAAAAAAAATTAAATTGTATTCAACTGTGATCTGGAATATTCACTGAAACGCCCTTGATTCTATAGTAGTGGTTGAACCATAGGATTTTGGTAGGGTCTGCATAATTATAGCTATCTGTCGGGCTTTTTACTGCATTATGTAAAAAAATATAAATATTTACTTATATAAAAAATATTTTTCTAGATGCTTTTTTTTTTTTTTCAGGTGGCATAAAAGTGAATTTCAACTATACTAAAATGCTAGTGCGACTAGTGGCTTGTGTATTCCACAGTAAAAGCGTCACTGTAAGTGGCGACCTACGGAAAAGTTAAACTTCAACTCTTTTATGCAATTTGAACCCAATGTAAAAAAAAAAAAAAAGCCACTAAATCACTAGTTCTTTTTTTTTTCTTCTTCTTTAGAAAAACGATCACAAGAGAATGGGTAAATTTTTTGTTAAAAAAACTTTTTTATCTCGTCTTTAGTCATTTTCTTTTTTCATTTTCTCTAATTTAATTCTTATAATGCTTTCATGCAAGTGTTTGTATATACTTAAATATATTTTTTTTTCACTTAAGTAAAAAGCTCTTGATGAAATTTTGTAAATTAAAGAGCATGTACAAAATTAAATATTTTTACTTTTGGGAAAAAATATTTTCAATTTTTTAAAATTTT